>LBNU01013639.1:93972-130432 GCA_014162995.1 Artemisia annua
TGGCGGATGGTAATGGTTACGAACAAAAACACGAAGAAATAGATAGACTAAAGAAATCCTAGAAAAATAAAAATAAAAATAAAAATCTCACTAGAAAGAAATCTAGTGAGTAGACCTAATAAAATAAAAAAAAAAACTACCTAAACAATAACTATTCCCCGGCAGCGAAGCCAAAAATTTGATGAGCGTGGGATTGCGACCACGCAACAGGTTTTACCTCTCAAGGGATCTTGAGAAGCTTGCAATCCCACCAGGCAGTGTACCTGGTCGGTGTAGTATAGTGTTGTGGTAAGTACGGGGGATTGATCGTTCTCTCACAGGGAATAGTGTTCGTTAGGATAGAAAAACTACTCTAAACTAAAGGTGAAGAAAGATTATTTTTGTATTTTTTTATATTTTAAGGAAAGCAAGTAAAATCTCGGGTTTTGGAGGAGTGGGCGGAATTAGTTGCTAGTCAACTAACCCAAAAACTACAATTGCAAGAAAAATAAATTAACTAAACTATTGTGGTTGTGAAAACTTATATTGAGACAAATGTTTTTACTTAGACTTCCTTACTCCCTAACTATCTTTTACCGGTTAATTGGTGTATGTATTACTTGCGTGGATGACGGGTGTATTCCTTAACAATTCATGGGGTGGCATACATATCTCCCCAATTCTATGAGCTCTTATCTCCTCCTACAACTATGCGTACGCATAATCATAGGGATTGTAAACAATGGCTCATGCGTTAAAACCTTAATAACCTAGTATGCCTTAGTTACATGTTTCTTAAGACGTTCAAGCATGTTACCATATAGGAGTATTGCTAGTTTTCTTAAGCCTAACATTGATGAAACATTCATCCTAACAAAGTAATAACACAGCAATCAACCAATAATTAATAGTTAGGTTTTATTAGATCTAAGCAAACACAAGAAAAATCTAGCCTAGCATGTTAATTGAAAGACAAGCATAAGATATAATTAGCCAACACATAGACATATTGATTAATTTAAGTGAGGACTTATCTTTAATTGAACATGAAGATTTCAAGGGTGAAAAACCCTTGAAATTACAGCTAAAATCGTCTTTAGGGTTTTTCCCAAACTTGTACAAAAAGTTCCACACTAATGAATGAAAAATAGGAAAATATATATAGATTTTACATTCTGACGGCGTCAGGTTATAGGTTCTGACGCCGTCATCTCGCCGTCATTAGGGTTCTCGGATGGCCTAGATTTACTTCTGGCGCCGTCACTCTTTAAATTGCTCTGGGCCATCACTCTTTAAGTTAACACCTGACGGCCTACATTCTCTAACACCTGACGCCGTCAGGTGTAAACATCTTGTTTTCTTCATAGGGCGTCTAGTGCAATCTGATTTCACTCCTTTGTCAACGTTGGCTGACGGCGTCACCTTGTGACTCTGACGCCGTCAGGTAGGAAATCCAGCTTCTTTTGAGACTTTGTCGTTTTCTTCACTTTTATGCTCCAAAAACGTCCAAATATGCATATTTTTCAGAATTCTGCTCAAAAGTACCTAAAATGACAAAAGGAACATTTTAGGGCAATATTTGATCACATTTACTCGAATTAGGGCTTAAAATCACAAATAAACTAACGAACATAAATCAAATTTTTGACAATATTAGGGGTAACAAGAACATTATCATCATCGGTGGAGGTTGGGCTGGAACATGACTGAAGCCTGGTGGAGTCTAAGTCGAAGTCTGAGTAGCAGTGGGCCAAGAGCACAATAAGCCAGCCTATTGAGCAGCAAGTGACTATTGGGCCAGGCCCAACTACCGAGCAAAACCAAAGTGTCCAAGAATTCATTATTGGTCATGGACTAAGGCTAATAACTGGGCTTGACCCATATTCGAAATGGAAACAGTGGACCCAAAATTTGGAGTCGATCTCAAATTCGACCCATCAGAGGGTGGCGTTTGAGTCGTCTTCCACAAGGATGATTTATTAGATTGACGAGACCTGAGCCGAGCTATCGTGCACGAAATTGTACGTATTACCAAACCTTCAAAAACCACGGCTAAAATTTTGGCAAGTCCAAGGAATGAACCGAGTGTCACGGTTCTCACGAGGGTTTCATGGCCCCGAGTTTGAGTTCTCGGTCAAGAGCATAGTGGGAGCTGAGGAACATGTGTTATTGGACAAAGGACGAGTCTTGGAATTGAGACGCAATTCTCCCATTGTAACTATAGAACGAACCGTTGCAAGGTCGGGAAAGGGACGTTGATGTCCAATAATTCCGGCTACATGAGCAAACTTGTTAGTTAAACTATTAATGGCATAAGTGACAACATCATCATTGATTAAAGGCGACCCGAGAGAATTGAGTAACGTAACAATGAAATTAATTTTATGAAAATAAGCATCATTTGTGCGATCACCAAGTTGAATGACACGAAGCTCGCCTTTTAAAGCGATAGTAAGTGTCCGATTATTATTTAGAAAATTAGTTTCAAGAAGATCCCAATCATTCTTAGCAGTTTTGGCATTTGCAGTAACGTACCTACCTTGAAGAGTTTCAGAAAGAGTTAATGATGCGTGGTTTTGCAACCTTGCAAAAGGTTTTACTTCTCAAGGGATCTTGAGAAGCTTGCAATCCCCACCAGGCAGTGTACCTGACCGATGTAGTATAGTGAGTGGCAAACCGGAGGATTGATCGTTCTCTAGGGGAATAATGTCGTTAGGATTGAAAGCTATGTAAACTAGGCCTAAAGGTGAGGGATGATTCTTTTTGTATTTTATGTTTTTATGAAAGCAAAGTAAAAAATCTCGGGTATTGGAAGAGTGGGCGGAATTAGTTGCTAGTCAACTAACCCAAAATAACTACTAATGCAAATAAAATAAAAATAACAAGAAAAGTAAATGTGGTGAACTTCTTATGATGAGAAAATTTGTTTACTTAGATTTCACTACTCCCTAGCTATCTCTTATTAATTAATTGGTTTGTTATAATTGTTTGGATGAAGGGTTGTTTTCCTTAATACCAGTCGTGGGGGCGCGTACGTCCTTCCCCAACTCTATAAGCTTCTATCTCTTTCTATGATGACACGTTTAGTATCCTATCATGGCCTCCTCAATAGTCACTTATGCATTAAACCAATAACATCGGTGTACAATGCCGAGATACGTTTCTCAAGACGTTCAAGCCAGTTACCATATAGGAATTCGACCAGTTTTCTCGAGTCTAACGTGAAATCAATCACCCAATTCAATCAAACAAACCAAAAATCAATAATTAATAGGTAGGTTTCATTATATCTAAGCAAACACTAAAAAACCTAAGATATCATGTTAAAAGAAAGACAAGCATAAAAGACAATCAAACAAGACATAGACATATTGAATGATTAAAAGATAAACTTATCTTTAATTGAACATAGATGAAAGAAGGGTATGAAACCCTTAAAAATGCTGTAAAATTCGGCTAGGGTTTGTTGCACCAAAGTACTACACTAATGAATGAAAAATCCAAAACTATATATAGAGTTACAAAGGTGAAGGCGTCAGCTTTTGGATCCTGACGCTGTCATCTCGCCGTCATTAGGGTTTCTTGTCGCCCAATCCAGCTTCTTGACACCGTTCCCCTTTATTGTCTTCTGGGTCGTCTCTCTTTGTGGTAACACGTGACGGCCTACACTAATTATAACGTGACGCCGTCACGTTTTAATCTTCATATTTTTCTCTGGCGCGTCAAGTGTAAAGAATTCATCTCCTCTTGATTCATCAAGTGACGGTGTCACTTTGTGACATCTGACGCCGTCAGGTACTGTTTCCAGCTTGGTTTCTTGACTTTGTCATTTTCTTCACTTTTAACTCCAAAAACGTCCAAAATGCTACATTTTCCAGAATTCCTGTCCAAAGTACCTAAAATGACAAAAGGAACGATTTGAGGTAATATTTGATCATAATATCATGATGTAGGGCTTAAATGACCCCCTAAAAGCGTAACAAATATTTTCTTATCAAATACCCTTACAATTGAGATTTGCTTGTCCTCAAGCAAATGAGCTTTTATACCAATCAAAATACAAGTTAGGGTTCATTTAACATTAATATAAAAGTAATTACAACAAATTATCGTTCTACCTTAGTCAAAACTAGCACGGAGATTATACACTAGCACCTCATATTTAGTGTTTGGATACTCTCACCTCTCGGGTGTTATAAATCTATATATCACAAATGGAAATGGAAAAATATCTCTCACTACCTGTCATAGCACATAGATTACCATTGGCTTGGGAAATGATCAAAAATCTCCACCACTTGGTGTAAGCACCTAGGAAAACTATCAAAGAGGGCTTTTCGAGGGTTATAATATTAGGTGTAGGGATATGGAAAACACGGTTTGGTGGATAAGGGATATTTAACTGGTGGCAAGTCAATTGTCTTAGTTAATTACATGTACAATGTGGCGTTGCTAAGCCAAGACTCGACTCAACTTGAGCTAACTATGAAATAAAAGAGACATAAATAAAATAAAAGGAATGGGATGCTAGTCCGTATGTTTTTTCCACTTGTCTTTTTCCAATTTTTTTTTTCCTTTTTTCTTGTTTTTCGATTTTTTTTCATACATTCTTGCCCTACCATCCAAAATAATACATCAAGGGGGCTCGTTCTCCCCTTACACTTGAACTTTTACATAAATCAAAATAAAGACTCGAATCAAGATAATCGAAACGTTTGGAGTACTTTAAAACATTAACGCACATATGGGGGTAATAATTGATGTTCTTTCCCATTACTCCATTACACTAGTACTTTACCCATAATTCCCAATCGTCCCAAAACAATATGTACAAGATATGACTCGACTTAGCAATCATGTAACCAATTAGACAATTAACAACGGGTTTAAACAAATAACAATAATGCACTAAAGATGAGTGCATACAAGGTAAGCTCAAGCGATTTGGGTGTACATTTGGGGGTGGATTGTAAAAAAATTCTTCCTTTAAGTAAAATGCTTAAAGTTAGAAACGAAAAAGATGGGCTCTGAGGGGTGTACTATGGGTATCGTGTACTAAAAATGAGTACATCGCAAAGGTGTGAGAGAATTACTTGACCAATGAAGTCAATGTAATTATAAAAACAGGTTTAAAACATGGGTTATCCTAATGCCTCTTATCATGTAGTAAATCCTAACTACACAAATTTAGTCTCACTTGTGGTCTCGGGATGCATCGCTAACGCAAGTTCTAGAATCTAAATACTACCGGTACACTCACAAGCACTAATAATGAATGCTTTTTCCTAACAAATCTAGGGGCGAACCTCACATATTTGGGGTGAAAATTTTTGAGTGGTACGGTTTTTGTGTTAGCCATATAACTTCTATCCATGAGATGCTTATCAAGACTAAAGTTTCACTCCTAAATGTTATAAAAAAAATTTAAATTTGGTGCTAAAATTACCCTAACAGATATTTCTCTTAGTTTTATTAAATATCTACTATTAAACAAAACAAAAATCAAGTGCAATTGTAATCTCTAAGGCATCCTCATTTACGCCCCTTACACTTAAGTTGAATGTCCCCAATGTTTAAAAGTAAAGATAAATGAAAAATGAATGAAACAAATACTCCCCTGATTAGCTCGGTGTGAATGATGTGATAACAAGGTTAAATCCTCCTCCAAGAAAATGAGCATGCAANAACAAAACAAAAATCAAGTGCAATTGTAATCTCTAAGGCATCCTCATTTACGCCCCTTACACTTAAGTTGAATGTCCCCAATGTTTAAAGTAAAGATAAATGAAAAATGAATGAAACAAATACTCCCCTGATTAGCTCGGTGTGAATGATGTGATAACAAGGTTAAATCCTCCTCCAAGAAAATGAGCATGCAAAGCTTCAATCCTGAAATATAATCATCTTCTTGTCCAATGTAACCTGTTAAACAACTAAGAAAAGTAACACGAAACCTCGCATAAAATCGGCGGTAAACTCTACATAAAAGTAATCCTAGAAAGCAAGTAAAGATATAATGCTTGTGGAATGAATGTTTGCAGATTCCTGGACTTTATAAATTATAGATTTTACAAAACTTTACAATTCCAGCAGAAAACAAAACCTGGAAAATTTTGTAGAAAATAACATCTGACGTCGTCAGGTTGTAAAACCTGACGCCGTCAGAATGGATCTGACAGAATTCTTATATTTTGTTTCCGGAAAATTTCTAGAAAAACCTATGCTTTAATTCCTGGAATCCTGCAAAACATTCATTATGATTCGATACAAGCATTTGACTCAAACAAATACTAATATGCGTGTTTATATCTCATTGTTATCGTTCATGTTCAATTCGTTCTTTTAAACAAAATGGATTTCCCTTACACTTATCTTTTGCAAAATACATTTATATGTAATTAAGACGAGGTTAAAAACAAAATAAAGCATATTCACAATTTATATTTGATACATGAACAATAAACAACACGAATGAAATATGCATACGGAAGCAAATAAACAAACAAACAAATAAAAAGCTTGGGTTGCCTCCCAAGAAGCGCTTTTCTTTATTTACGAGTCTTGTAGCTAGACTCGAAGTCATGCCCTACCTAGTGTCACTAACGCTCACGTATCCGAGTGTGAGCCATCTAATCGTTGCCTCATCTTTCTTATAGTCATCATTTAGCTCTAAACATCCGCGATAATATCTCTTATTCTTTTCATGGGGATATTTAAGCCCTTTCCTTTTATCGTTCTCACTTAACATATCTCGAGGGGAAAGTCTATTACACCTCTCAATAGAAAAATCCTTAAATCTAGGGTGTGCACGAGGCATTTGATAGACAAAATCCTCGTCTCCGTCTGAGAATGTAATTAACCCTTCCATAAATTTTTCATCTAATTTGGTTAGCCTTTTAAAGGGCTTCCCAAACACGACTTGGGTTAAGTTATCATCAATAAACTCTCCTAGATTCTCCATGACTATAAAATCAACTAAATAAACAAAGCTTCCAACAAACACATGCAATGTTTTTGCCCTAGCAACAATATTATCTCCTTGGTATTCTAACTCATTTACCATGATTTTGTTATATTCATTACGCGAAATTATGTTCATTGGTAAGGATGAGTTAAGGTAAGCATCAAAGCTCCTAAATCCGATTTTACAAGGAAATTGCATATTAAAGAGACTATCTTCCTCAATCTTTGTCCTAGGGTCAACATACCTAAGAGGGTCATCTACCTCTACTCTCCTAACATCATCAACAACTTCGCCATCACCTAGGTCCTTATCGGAATCTGAATAATAAAAAGGTCCATTTTCATGGTCAGTGTCGTGGTCAGATTCATCCATATCAGAATTATTGTTAAAGTGATGGTCGGGTGACAGATTTGGTGGGTTCTCATTTTCTACAATAGGGGCCAGAACGGGCAGTTGAAAGTTTCTACGGCGAAAGACACGAATAGCAGGGATCAAATGATCGATATTATTCATGAAACAAACGGGTGAAATCACAAACAAGAACACGAAGAAAAAGATAGACTAAAGGAAACTTAATAAAAAGAAAATAAAAATCTCACTAGATATGAATCTGATGAGTAGACCTAATAAAAATAAAAATCAACCTAAACAATAACTATTCCCCGGCAACGGCGCCAAAAACTTGATGCGTGGTTTTGCAACCTTGCAAAAGGTTTTACTTCTCAAGGGATCTTGAGAAGCTTGCAATCCCCACCAGGCAGTGTACCTGACCGATGTAGTATAGTGAGTGGCAAATACCGGGGTATTGATCGTTCTCTAGGGGATTAGTGTCGTTAGGATTGAAAGCTATGTAAACTAGGCCTAAAGGTGAGGGATGATTCTTTTTGTATTTTATGTTTTTATGAAAGCAAAGTAAAAATCTCGGGTATTGGAAGAGTGGGCGGAATTAGTTGCTAGTCAACTAACCCAAAATAACTACTAATGCAAATAAAATAAAATAACAAGAAAAGCAAATGTGGTGAACTTCTTATGATGAGAAAATGTGTTTACTTAGATTTCACTACTCCCTAGCTATCTCTTATTAATTAATTGGTTTGTTATAATTGTTTGGATGAAGGGTTGTTTTCCTTAATACCAGTCGTGGGGGCGTGTACGTCCTTCCCCAACTCTATAAGCTTCTATCTCTTCCTATGACGAAACGTTTAGTATCCTATCATGGCTTCCTCAATAGTCACTTATGCATTAAAAACAACCAATAACATTGGTTGTTGGGAATTTTAGAAGTTCCTACTGATGGAGTCTGCTAACAGGTTCCTACGGATGGTTACTGCTGAAGCTATAGATGGTTTCTGCTGATGACATGGTTCCTGCTGAAGATTTGTTTCTACGGATATAGTGACTCCGTATATTTATTATTAGTTTGTTAGGATATGCATGAGCTATTTTAGGTAGTGATATGCATTGATCTTTTATTTTATTATTGTATTAGGGTTCCTTGTGTATAAAAGGAACAATAGGCTTTATTATTAATGACGCTTCACCAAAACAAAAACATCTTTAGTGTGTGTAACCTAGATCCATAGAGGATCATTTTATTATTAGAGCAAAACCTTGATTATAACTTTGATTGTGTTATTATTATTCCACTGTGCATGATCAATCATTGTTATCCTAGATCGATCCAAAACGATTTTCTACAATTTTTTGCTCAAGATATATACCATTCCACATATGGTAATTATCAAAAAAAACCTTACAAAAATGTCATAAATAATGTTAAAAAGTGTTAATGACTGATTGACCTCCATGACTTGTAATCTCCACTGAATCCTAGTGTAGACTCTAATAAAAATTCTTTTCTTTTTCTATCTGCACGTCATGACGTTGCAGAGCTTTCTACAATTGACTTTAGATCAAATTATGTTGCCTCAAGCATCTGAAGCGGATCCTACAGAATCTTGACCACATCACAGTTAGCAAGAACATCAGTAAATCCTTGAGATGCAAGTAGATCAATATACTCTTCTCGACCATTTCTTTAGAAACTTTCTGAGCTGCGACAAAATTCTATTTGTATGATGAGGCGTATAATTATGAAGCTCCAAATGCCTTGCAATAAAGACCATTGAATGATTCCAAAAGATATTATTGTGCCTAACAAGTTGGGTTGGACTCATTAAGGATTTTGACCCATATAAGCAATGTCACTATTGGATAGGGTTTTAGTTGATGATTTACTAAAAATCATATGGTTATCAGTGTACCATAGTTTTCAAAATTAAACAATTGGCTACTCCAGTAGTGATGGCTATTGGTAAAGAGACATCAAATCCATTATTTTCNCCTAACAAGTTGGGTTGGACTCATTAAGGATTTTGACCCATATAAGCAATGTCACTATTGGATAGGGTTTTAGTTGATGATTTACTAAAAATCATATGGTTATCAGTGTACCATAGTTTTCAAAATTAAACAATTGGCTACTCCAGTAGTGATGGCTATTGGTAAAGAGACATCAAATCCATTATTTTCAGTGATTCACCTCTCACAGATGTTTCTACATCTGGATGTGATGAGAATAGTATGCAACTCATTTGTTTTGATGTATCAGTTGTCATATGTTGCTGCAAAGATCAGGTGTTTCCAGTTTATTCATCATAGAGATGTTTTCTTTTTGATTCTTTGCTGCTGATATTTGAAGACAATCCTTTAGTGTGCTGTGTTTAAAGATCTATCAAGAAATCTTGAACTTAACCCATGTCAAATTCAAGATTAGGGGAGGATTGTTGGGAATTCTGCTAAGTGAGAATTCTACTGATGGTTACTGCTGAAGGAATCTGCTGAAGACACAGATTCTGCTGAAGATGTGATACTGCTGAAGACATAGTTTAAGCATATTTAGTTTCTGCGGATATAGTTAAACCGCGTATTATGTAATGTAGTTAGGATATGCATGAGTTATATTAGGAAAAGATAATGCATATCATTATACTAATATGCGTGTTTATATCTCATTGTTATCGTTCATGTTCAATTCGTTCTTTTAAACAAAATGGATTTTCCTTACACTTATCTTTTGCAAAATACATTTATATGTAATTAAGACGAGGTTAAAAACAAAATAAAGCATATTCACAATTTATATTTGATACATGAACAATAAACAACACGAATGAAATATGCATACGGAAACAAATAAACAAACAAACAAATAAAAAGCTTGGGTTGCCTCCCAAGAAGCGCTTTTATTTATTTACGAGTCTTGTAGCTAGACTCGAAGTCACGCCCTACCTAGTGTCACTAACGCTCACGTATCCGAGTGTGAGTGATGAGTGCTCAAACACTCATCATTTTTTGTCAAATCTGAAACGCAAAACATCTGAAAACACGCAAAATCACATCAAAATGATGAAAATATCCAAGGATCGTGTTTTATGTGTCTTAAATGCAAAATGTTCAGAAACAAATGAAAAATAAGCAAAGTTTGCAGATTTGGCAGTTTCAGTCCCCCGACTTTCAAAGATTGGCAAAAATAGTCCCTGGAATTCAAAAATGTGGAGTTTTATCATTCAAGGTCCTTGTAATGTTTTAAATTGTCAAAAATGGTCCTTGAATGATTCTTTGGGCAAATTACAGAAAAGGTCCCTGAACTTTTGAAAAGTGTCAAAAATGGTCCTTGGGATTTTAAAAATGCAAAAATGGAAATTTTGGTCCTTGTGTTATTGGAATATGGCAACAATGGTCCTCATGAGCACTTTGGAAAAGTTACAACTTCAGTCCCTCATGTTTGGTAGAATTGCAACATTGGTCCTTGTGTTATTACTAAAACCAAACGGCCCTTACTGTTATAAAGAACCCAAATCCAATCCAAGTCCATTCCATCCCAAATAAAAACCCAAAGGCCCAAATACCACTTAGCCCATTTTCCCTTTTAAATAAAAAATCCCACCCCGTTATATATTACTCCCTCTGGTCAAATGGTTTGACCTTTCTTCCACCCTCCTTCCCCACGTGACCCTGCAACCAGGTACCTCCTCCATGCTTCCACCTCAACTTTCCCATATCATGTTCCCCCACCTTTAGCTAACCTCCAAGAAGCATTTATTGCTCCTTCCACTCTCCAAGCAACCCAGAAAAGTTGTTGAAGACAATTTGGCGCCAAAAGCAAGAAGAACGGCCAAGATCATCTCAAGCCAATCCAAGGGCTCACACTGAAGTGGGAACTGTTCAGAACCCTACTTGGGTCAGTATAAGTGGAAGAAAGTGAGAAAAAGAAGAGTATGTAGTGTAGTGTAGATTTTTAGTTTACTTTACTTATGTTTAATTTAATGTAACTTTACATTTCCAGTCAAAAAGTTAGTTTGTAACTTATTTTTCTTCAATCAATATAACTTCTCAATCTTTATTTCAATTTACTATCACGTTTTCAGTTTCTAGTTAGAATTCAAGGTTTTAGCAAAAATTTAAATATAAGCTTTGTAGTTTTCATAAATGTTTCATAAGCTCAAGTAAACTCTAAATAGTCATAGAAATCATAAAAAGGGAAGGAAAATCAAAAATATCAACAGGGTACCCTTGCAAATTGGACTGGAAGACTTATGGAAATACCAAGTTGTGAAATGGGTAGAGGGACCTAACCTAGCTTGTTTCACTACAAGCTAGGAGCTTGTAGAGTAGCTCCTCGAGCATTATCTGACCTTGTTTGGTGCAAAGATCTATTGTAAGATTGATTTTTAATTTTTAGCTATTTTCTCTTATTTTAGTGAATTAACTGTTCCATGCTTATTATGTGCTTATTCCTAGTTGTTATTGCTTATCTAGTATAGAACAGTCATTAGATAGGTTAAAATATCCTAGTTGCTCTTTGGTTTTTGCTAATTTGACATTTTTCTTCTAAATTGTCAAAATCATCAACATGAATTCATGAGTTTAGCTGATATGGTTGATGTTTTCACACTCAAATAAGTCTAATCACCATTTATAAGATCTGAAATCAGTTCATGGATTAAAGGTCCACAATGCTTTGAAGATTAAATTCAGTCATGCCTTTTAAGAGTGTTTGGATTTGGGTCATACTGAGTTCTTGTGGTTATTAGGGACTAACTTCAGTTTAGACAACTATCAATAGGCTCATGTAGGGTAGTCAAGTGTTAAATTTCAGTGTAATTCAGTAAAAAGTAAAAATACACTTTAATCTCTTGAATCTCAGTTACTGTTAGGATTTTTGAGCTCGACACATACATATCAGTATGCACAAAGTTGTTTGTAGGTAGCTTAAATTTCATCTAATCATAGCTTATATTTTCACATGTTCAGTCATTAGATTAATTAGAAATCCATTTTAGTCAAAATTGCATGTCCATACAAAAGTCACAAAATTTCCTGTTATGAGTTTTTGAATTAACTAGGCATTTAGTGTAGGTTTAATTTTAGGAATTTAAGCCTTGTGCTTTTAGGATTAGATTATTTAGTTGCTAATCTTCATTGTAATTTTTTTTTTTTTTTTTTTGCTTTGTTAAACTGCTTATTAGACAGCTTTTTTGTTGGTGTTTTTTCTGACTTATTCCCCTGCACACAGGTCTTGAACCCTTTTCATAAGCCAATTTTTTTAGTTCTTTAGTGAAGTTGTGTGTATTTTTTTGGGATATTTGGGAACCCCACCATACCAACTCCTTGTGCTTATGCTTTGTTGTTACTTTAGTGCTCATTCTCATGCTTATTTTTACCTTATAAGTTGATCCACCAAACTGAGACACACTGTTTCAGTGAGTCATCAGCTCACTTTCATAAGCTCTTGTTGAGCTTATTAATGAGATTCAACCTGAGGTCTTGAGCTTTTTGAAAAGCTCATTGGGGTGACTTGCTAGTTCCAGGCTTAAATTGGGATTTTGAGCTTATTTGATAAGCACAAACTGGGCCTGCAAAGTGCCTCAAGGCCTGTTTGGTTTTCAATCTTGGTGGTTTGCTTATTTTGTTCTATAGATTATATCAGTGTGCTTTTTCCTTGGTTTTAGCTTAATTTGAGCACCTTTCATCTATGTTGATCTTGTTTTCAGCTTTGTCTTAATTTGTAGCTTATTGTTTAGCTTCTCAAGTTTAAAATAACTTTTTGGCTTAACTTGTTTAAACTGTGGTGAGAAAAAGCTCACACAGAGCTTATTCTTGAGTTCTAAAAAAGTTGTTTTCATTAAAGTAGAGTATAATTGTTGTTAAATCAGTTGTGTAAAAAGAAAATTAAAAAAAAATAATAAAATGTTTTCAAAAAGTGTCATTGGCAAGGTTTGAACCTGGGACGTTTGGTTCAGATCTCAAACCAACCCCGTGCACCAACTAGGCCAAGTATATGTTAGTGTTTTATGTTTTCCTTTTTATTTATATACTGGTGCATGTTCCTTTTAGCTTAATAAGCTTACCAGCTTATTTCTGCTTATTTCTGCTTATTCGTCCACAGTACCACCACCTTTTTACATTTTTTTTAGAATCTGCTTAGCTTATAGTAATTACTAAAAAAGTTTCAGATTTTCATTTTTAGTTTTAATATTTATTAGAATTTAATTTGTGTTAATTAGTAATTAATTAATAATAAATAATTAAATAGTCAAATAAATAATTTTCTTTTTCCAATAATTTTCTTTTATCATTAGGTTTGTAAAAATATAATTTTCACTTCCGTAGGATTTTTAATTCTCAAAACTCGCGTTTTATTTTGTACATTAACGTAATTTTAATTTAACTTTCGCGTTTTTAGATTTTAAACGTTTTTAGGTAATTTTCTTTTACAGTCTTGTTCTTATAGCTTGTTTAAGCTATTTCATTTACATTTCCTTAGTTCAATCACTCATATCCTTTTTCATTCAAAATCACTCGATCACGAATCCGTTTTGTATACCATTCACACCTCGTCGGGACATAACGACCCGGGAAAACACTATACCCCTTGGATCATTGCATTGAGCCCTAAATGGCTTAACTTTTGTTGACCAAATCCTTGGTCAGCTTTAGTTGACTGTTTCTGGCCCAATCAAAATTTGGCGCCGCTGCCGGGGAGGTTGTGTGCGTATTCAAGCGTATTTGAAGATTAGTGATCTTTGGATATTCACTTCATTGTATATTTACCATCCTTGTTCATATTTTCTTATTTTCACATAAAAACAAAACGAATCGTAAAATTTTACCATTTCAGACTACTCAAGGATTACTTAGTTTGATCTACGAGGAAACAATTTGGTTTTTCAAAACGATTTCCAAAAACATTTTAANACTCCAAGTTTATAAATGTAAAACAGGATGAATATAACGCATCAAGTTTTTGGCGCCGCTGCCGGGGAGCAGTTTATTTAGGCAAATCAAGGTATGTTTCAATTTTCACATTAAAATATCAAGACAAATCATGCATTGACGATCTACATACGAGTTTTGACCTCGTTACGAAATCCAGGTACGCAAATTTACAATTTATAACTTAAACTTTTACCTAACTACGACGTAGCAACTAAACGAACTACGCCGTAGCAATAGTAGGTGGTTAAAATAAACACTGAAATTTTGAACTAGCTACGGCGTAGCACCCTGAGGATATAAATACGTGGGTCTGCATACACATACACTTTTGCAACCCACTCTTCACAAAACACACGACCCTTCTTCGAAAATTTTTTCAAGAAATTTGTTCATTCCCTTTCCTTAATTGGCATCTACAATGGCAGGTAAACACGCCTAACTTCTTATCTTGACCTTTCTTATAATTTATTTGCAATTTTTAGGGTTTGTTCTTGCTAGCATTAGATGGGTAGGATTTAAACGCGATTAGGGTTAAGATCTAACCTGTTAATTGATGTTTTGAACAAATGTATTAGTTTGGTTTAGGTTTGCTCAATTCAAATTAATTAAAAAATTAGGGTTAGGTTTAAATTGCTATTAATCGATGTAATTAAACTTGCCCCGCTAAATATTTGAGTGGGAAACTTATATTTGAAACTTTGGAAGGAATTTTTATGGTTACGGCATAACTAATTGATCATTTCCCCGTAACAGTAGCAGATAGTGATTGCAGTATGGTCATTACGGCGTAGCTAGTAGTAGCGCTACGCCGTAGCACTTGTTTTACACAGTATCTAGGTTTTCAAATCTAACGACTACAGCGTAGCTAGTTGTAGCGCTACGTCATAGCTTCAGTTTACTCAGCAATATTTTCAAAACTACGGCGTAGCTAGTTATAGCGCTACGCCGTAGCTTTAATTTTTATACAGAACGTAATCGTTGATAACTACGGCGTAGCTAGTAATGGAACTACGCCATAGTTATCTGAGTAGGGAAAGCTACGGCGTAGCTATTAATAGCGCTACGCCGTAGGTAATGGATGTTTATTTATATTATGTCTCTAACTTTCATCTTTTGCAGGAAATAACAACGACAACCCCTCTCAATGGCTTAAGTTCTTGAACTACTCTCCGGAAATCCGAAAGGCATGCAAAAAGGAGCTCAAGGAGCTTAAAGCCAAGACTATTGAGATTCCGGAAGCCCTCAACATGGTGGAATTTGAAAGAGTCAGTGAGGGGGATGCCGCTAAGCAATTGAAAAGGAGATGCAACACTGTTTTCAGACAAGGGGAAGAGAAGTTTACATGCAGGGCTTGGTTGAAGGTTTTTACTGTTAATGAACCTATCATCCATGAGTACGTTTGGGAGTTTCTTGCCATGGTTGACTTTATGGAGCACATAACAAATTTGACTGAGAATTGCTTGTTCTTTCAACTGGGGGGTGTCCAAAGGAGTATGAGCATGAGTGAATTCATTTTGGCTATGGGGCTATATTCTAGGAGGCAACTGGAATCCGACATTTTCATGGAATATTACAATAGGTGTTTGAGAGAAAAACCCCACACTTACAACCCAAGTGTCTAGTTCTTGCAGATTTCAAATGCTGGGCATTATGAGTCTAGGGCTCCACCATCTTACAGATCCATTCGTTGTCCCATTCGGAGACTCGTGCATAGGATCCTAGCCGTGTCTGTACGTGCTAGACACGGGGCTAGGGAGAAAATGACAATGGAAGACATATTTCTGATGCACATCATGGATGGTGGCGACAACGTTGACATTCCTTGGTACTTAGCTCGATTCATGACAGGAAAGGCAAAGGGAGCTCAAGAAGGAAGTCTGATTCAGGGAGCCCATTACATTT
The DNA here is from genome assembly GCA_014162995.1 of Artemisia annua. Lineage (NCBI taxonomy): Eukaryota > Viridiplantae > Streptophyta > Magnoliopsida > Asterales > Asteraceae > Artemisia > Artemisia annua. The sequence continues at coordinate 110,099 of LBNU01013639.1, forward strand.
CTAGGCTTGCAAGAAGTTTTGGTTTGATGACCCCGGTTGCTCTAGCTCGCGTCACCATCGGAGCAGACACGACTTTGATTGGGATACCAAAGATGGTTGAGTATGGGGTTGTGACTTATGATGCCTTGGGGGAACCAATTTTGGAGCCAAAGGTTGATGCGGCTGGGGCAGGTCCGTCCCAGGCTAGTGGGAGCAGGAGCACTGCGAGAGTCCGTCCTACCATGACCATGATGGAGAGGATGAACCTCATGGATGGACGGATGGGGCATATGGAGCAGAGTATGAGCGGGTTTGGGAACGACATGGATGATATGACGGCTGCTATGTCAGGAATGAACACTATGTTTGACGGTTTATGTACTGATTTTAGGTCTATGCAGTTACAGCAGAATGACTACTATCAGTGGATTGCCGATCGTACAAGCCAGATGCTCCAGCACATGCATTTGGGTCACCCACGCTGGAATGGGCCCAAGTATGTCTACCAGCCCGACATACCCGACTTGGGTGTCCAGCAAGGGGTTAGCTTCATGCATCCTGGAAGTTCATCTTCAGCTCCTCCCGAGCCTTATGCCGCCGCAGCTCAGTTTTTCACCCCCATGGAGCATGAACAGAATTAGGAGTGAAATCTCCAGTTGTTAAACAATTATTCCACTAAAACAATCTACTATTTGGGTCTGTAATAATTAACAATTAGGACGTAACTTGCTACTAACATTTTTATCGTTGTATTAGGAATGTTTGCATGCAGGTTTTTAGGTCCTGGAATTTGTTGCAGACTGTTGCTATGGCGTAGCAAGTCTTTGACCTACGCCGTAGCAACTTTGGAGAAGCAATTGAGCATTCTGTCTCAAATTGGGAGCTACGGCGTAGCATAGTCCACAGACCTACGCCGTAGCTAGTACCCATTGAGAATAATTATTGTGAGAGAACTTCCGAGAGTGCGAGCGTGAGAGGGGAGTTTTTCTTTTTCATTTCTATACTATTTTTCTATTTTTTTATTTTGTTCAAAAGGGACTTTGCACAAACTAAGTGGGGGGATAGGAAATAGAATACGAAATTATCACTTAAATTAGTACTTGTCCTCATTTTTCTAGTTTTACAAACATACTAAACGTAAATTTTTGACACATTTTTACAAAACTAGAATAAATTTAATCCCGAGCACACTATAACCCTTGATTACATGGTGAGATCTAACCTTTCCGTTTCCAATTATTTTACCCCAAATCCACCAAATATTGAGTGTGCCGGTAGTAGCGTAGACTTTAGAACTTGGCTTTTAAATCATTTCGAGACCATAAATGAGTAATGTGTTTTTATAATACGTTTGGAAGAAATTTTTTGAGAAAACAATGTTGTTAGGATTATCAACAATAACCATATACACCTAAACCCTTCTTAGTCGTATTGACTTTTCGATCTACACACTTAAACCCTTGTTTGCACTCACTTTTAGTGCAAGATACCCTTAGATACACCTTATTAAATCATTCCTTTCATTCCTTACCTTATTATCCCATTACACCCTTATACTCTAACCAATTTTGTAACCTTATGTTTGGTCGAGAAATCTCCTTTTGCCTCAATGTCATGAAATGCCTAGTTCAAGAATCAAGAAAGGAAAGTTATGATCGAAGACCCCCCAATGTTCTCTACCTAAGTCTATCTCAAGTGGGGGGATGATATTATCAGTCTATCATATTATTCAAAAAAAAATGTGAATTTCAGTATTTAGAAAGTAGAAAAATAAAGTGTGCAAATCATAAGCACCAATAAGATAGCTTATCATGGAAGACATGGCTCTCTTTACCGGAAGAATTGTTGGAAGAAAAACTGTATCACTTGTGACTATCAAGAGACAACACTTTGGAAGATTGGCATTTTCTGGCAAAAGGGCAATCGGTGACGAATCGGTTGAAAGATAAGATTACTTTTCCTCTTTACCCTAACTATATCCAACAGTACAACATACCCTTTTTAGTTGTGAAGTATTCTTAGGTGAGGGATTCGAGCAGTCAGTGGTGTCTTGCCCGGCGTTCCGATCATGGACCATTGCCTTTGTCGCCCTTACCGTAGTATATTAGTAACGACTTTACACCTTTAACCTTATGATTATCTAAACAATGTTATTTTCAAAAACTGTTTCGACCTTAGCTCTAGTGGTGGAGTTTTGTGTAAATGCCAAGCTTATGATAGAATACCTGCTATGACTGAGCGTTTATAAGAGCACCCCGAAATTTAACACTTAGAATAGGGAGCGTATGAGTGAATTTCTTCCCTTCTTTTCGTGAGGTGTTCGGCTTAACTTTATTCTAGCAGCTTTGCTAATTTAAATTTGTGTCTTCTAAGTGATGAGGAGGACACTCTTTTTTATTATTAATACGGTCTACTTGAGGACAAGTAGAGTTTAAGTGGGGGATATTTGATAACATCAAATTTACCCATGATTTAAGTGTTAATTTCCCTTTGAATTACTCATCTTTTCTATTTTATATGAAGAATATACACTCTTATTTCTTCCTATTTTGGTTTCAGGGTAAAGATGAGTAGTAGTACGTTATTGATGATTTGTTGGCTTAAGAGTGGGAATTACGCTTAAAGTTACGTTGAAGACACAAACATTGCGGTCTAGTTAAGTGATGATACTACACCGTTAGATGTTTCACCCCAAGAAATGAAGACTATGCCGTTGCAAGCAAATGAGCTAAGGCGTAACAGCGATAATCAAAGGCTACGCCGTAGTTAGTAATTGTACTATAGCGTAATGTTGAAGATATGAGCCCTACGCCTGTAGTTAGTAAGTGGACTACGGAGTAGGAATGATTTTATGAAGGCTACGCCCGTAACAAGTGATTGAGTTACGGCGTAGGAAGGATTTTATGAAGGCTACGCCCGTAACAAGTCATGGAGTTACGGCGTAGGAATGATTCTACGAAGACTACGGCGTAGCATTCCAACCAGCTACGCCGTAGAGGTTATTACAAGGATTACGGCGTAGTCCTACCATACGACTACGCCGTAGCAAAGACGAGCCCTATAAATACCAAGGGAAATTCGTCCACAATTTGTCAAGTTCCTCTCCCCCAAACCTGCACTAGGGTTTGGGGAGAACGACCCAGAAGAAGAGTGAAGACCACGAAGGCTAGAGAGATGGTGTATAATTAGACTAGGAACCACCTAGTCTAACACATGTTCGAATTCTATTTTGTTTTACATTCATGAATTCTCTTTACTAAGATTTGGTTTTAGTTTATTATTCATATTTATCTATGTAGACGTTATCTTAGCTTGTTCGTTATTCTTTCGTTTCGGTAGTGTATAAGCTTGGTTGAATCTACTTAGTCTAGGTGAATTAACCCTAGGACCCTAGACTAGTAGGTTGTGGGGATTGGTAAGAATTGGCCATAGTACTATCTTTCCTTATGTGCGAATTAACCCTAGGACCACCTACCAACCGGATATGCTTAAGAAGCTAGAGGGAATCTAAGATCTGACCATGTCGGGTTCCACTAGAACAAGTCTATTAAACATGGCACTTAATGACTCTTGTATCTTGACCGATGAACTCTCGGCTTTACAATAGTCGAGGATAGGACAAGGTGCAAAATAGGGCTGATGATATGACCATTTGACTCTTGTTGACTTGCACCTACTGCATAGAACACTAAAATATGAATATGCTTGCCTTAATATCTTAGTGACCTATCTTGAACCCTAGTATCTTTATTTCCTCTTTTGTTTATTTTATGTCTTGGTTACTATATACTCTATTCAACTAATAACCCTTTTTAGCACTTATCTTAGTTTGCCAGAACAACAGCTCTTGGGACGACACTCGGATTTATCTAAAGGCATACTACACATGACCGGGTACACTGCCCGTTATTATGTGTTAATCCTTATAACTCCAAGTTTATAAATGTAAAACAGGATGAATATAACGCATCAATATTTTTACCAAGGGATTACCATCTGCTTTGTTTGCTGAGTTTCGTGACAGCTTGAGTGTTCGGTCTCCTCCCGCTCAAACTGCGGGGGAGTGTTAGACGATGGGTATTAGGGGTGATTAGGCCCGTGGTATTTGGCGCATATTGTAACATTATATATTCTGTATTATGTGCCGAACTATTCATTCAATACATACGGTTCTATTATTCTACATGGATGACCAAAATCAACCAAAATAGCAACCAGGTGCACTTGGTGTAGATCAATTTGTTTGTTCAAAACTTTGAATAATGTCCATCACCTAACCAATGTCAGGGTAGAGCAGACTGATTTTCGGATATTCTATTGCCAATTATATAACAAGCCTAGCTGCAGCACCAACTCCTCTCCCTTTTGAATTTCAAGGAATATACACACGCTGCCCTAATGTTAAAATTTGTGTAACATAATGTGACACATTTTTTTTTTCTTTTTCTGGGTTGGCAAGCGGGTTCAAGGGGACCCATACATTTTAAATTTCGTGGTGAAACTTATACCAATCAGCGGCTAACATGTTTCGATCCCACAACCTCTCCACTTTGGAAAAGGATGCTACCATTGAGACACAGGCTCATTCACAGTCTTTTGTTAATGGGAGAACTCAAATATTTACTTAGGTGGCCCTTTGCAGTTACTATAGATGATGTCAGACATGTCGATAGACAAATGTTTTGGGTAGGGCTGTAAATAGATGATATTGTATCGGATATTGTACTATCCGTATCCAAAATCTACTAGCAGGGTACCCGCGCGCGCGGCAAGTACCCTGTAACAAAATTTGTGGCGATTAATGTCTTTTAACTTCATGTTTTTCGTTACAATGACTTTATAGATTGTGAGAATTTTATACTTGAGTAACTTTAATCATGTTGTTCTTTTAAGTTGTACATGTGGTCTTTTAAGTTGCGTAGGTTATGTTTTTTGCTGGTGTTTTAAGTGCTTGGGTTAATTGGATTCTAACAATAGATGATTAATAGCTTGATTAGATTGTACTATGTGGTAAAATAGTTGCATTTTTCAGTAAAGGGACAATTTAAGAAGAGTATTAATTGCAGGTGTTTAACATACATGGTTGTGCATAAATTAATTGTACATAAAGCTTTAATATGTGTATTTACTTAAAATCTATATTAGGAAATCTTAAAAATTTAATTGGAGAGAGGATCTAATATGTATTATAAGTAGTATGGATATAAACTATCAGAATCCGAATCCAACGGATATGAAATTAAGTATCCGAATCCAATATCCGAAAATGGATAATTACTAAAATGGCCAAGTTGCCCAATCGTTGGGCATTTTTGACCTTAAAAAAAATTCTTATATTGACCAGTTGCCCAACGCAACTTTTAAGGGGGGGACACGTGTCGATTTTTCGGGACGACATATGGCGATTTTTTGGGCAACTCCGACATTTTTTGGGCAACTTTGTCAAATTTTGGGCAACCTTGGACACTTGGCGTCCCATGGGCGCGCCATGTGTCCCCCCGTTAAAAGTTGCGTTGGGCAACTGGACAATATAAGATTTTTTTTAAGGTAAAAAATACCCAACGATTGGGCAACTTGACCATTTTAGTAATTATCCCTTAAAATAATGGGCTTTAATATAGGCGGCTTTGAAATAATGAATTTTAGTATGTTTTAGTTTCTAACTAATAAAATTTATATATGACATTAATATATACTAGTAGAGAAAAGTTTAAATGCTTACTTTTATTTTGGTGCTTACCAAGGGACAAATTCCTATTATCTATCTAGTTTAATCGAATGGTGGGATTAACCTAATATTAAATATGAAAACCTAAATCCAAGTTGGTTTTTTTTTTTTTTTTTTTTTTTTTTTTTTTTTTTTTTTTTTTTTTAATAACAAACTTTTTTTTTATAATTCTGTTTATTTTATTATTTTTTTTTTTTTTTCCTTATCATAGTTTTCGTCTGTTTTTTTTATTACGTTTTCAGTCTGTTTTCATTACGTTTGTGTCTGTTTTTTTTCGTTTTCATCTCTTATCAAACGTTTTCGTCTGATTTTGCTCTTTTTTTATACGTTTCCGTGTCGATTTTCTATCGTTGTTCGTCGTTTTCATACGTTTTTGTCCGTTTTTCATACTTTTATATACGTCTTTCGTCCGTGTTTCAAACGTTTTTTTTTACGTTTGTCTGTTTTTTATACGTTTTCGTCCGTTTTTCATTCTTACGTCCATTTTCTTATGTTTTTGCCGTCTATGGTCCGTTTCATACGTGTTCATCTACTTTCTTATGCTTTTGTTCGTTTTCATAACGTTCGTTCGTTTTAAATACGTTTTCGTCGTTTCATCCAGTTTTTTTCGTTTTCGTCTATTTTTCTTACGTTTCGTCCAATTCATTTTTAGACCCCTGTTTTTCACGCTTTCATACACTATTTTCGTCTGTTCTCTTACGTTTTCGTCCCATTTTCATCTGGTTTNTTCATACGTTTTTGTCCGTTTTCATACTTTTATATACGTTTTCGTCCGTTTTCAAACGTTTTTTTTACGTTTTAGTCTGTTTTTATACGTTTTCGTCCGTTTTCATACGTTTACGTCCATTTTCTTATGTTTTTGCCCGTCTATGTCCGTTTTCATACGTTTTCATCTACTTTCTTATGCTTTTGTTCGTTTTCATACGTTTTCGTTCGTTTTAATACGTTTTCGTCGCTTTTCATCAGTTTTCTTTCGTTTTCGTCTATTTTTCATACGTTTTCGTCCATTTTTAGACCTGTTTTTACGCTTTCATACATTTTCGTCTGTTCTCTTACGTTTTCGTCCATTTTCATCTGGTTTCTTACGTTTTCGCCCATTTTCGTCCATTTTCATACGTTTTCATCCGATTTCTTACGTTTTCTTTCGTTTTCATACGTTTTCGTTCTATTTCTTTTGTTTCGTCCATTTTCATATGTTTTTTCCGTTTTCATACGTGTTTTTACGCTTTCATACGTGTTTTTACGCTTTCATACGTTTTTGTCCGTTTTCATACGTATTAGTCCGTTTTCTTACGTTTTCGTCCGTTTTCTTATGTTTCTGAATATTACAAGTGATATTCAGAATATCACCTGTGATATATAGAATATCACTTGTGATTTTCTGAATATCACTTGTGATTTTCTTATGTTTTCGTCCGTTTTCATACGTATTCGTCCGTATTCTTACGTTTCGTCCGTTTTGATACGTTTTTGAATATCACAATTGATATTCAGAATATCACTTGTGATTTTCTGAATATCTATCACTTGTGATTTTCTGAATATCACTTGCGATATTCTGAATATCACTTGTGATATTCTAAATATCATTTGTGATTTTCATGTTAGAAAACATTAGTTGAAAATCACTTGTGATATTTTGAATATCACTTGTGAGAGTGTTAGTTCTCTCGTCATTTCACTTGCTAAATTTCAATAGCTAAATATGCAAATGAAAACTTAACTTCCGAAACACTATTCATCATCTTCCCTTTTTAATTTTCTATTGAATTTATATTTAATTTTAAACAATTATCAAGAACATCAAGATGAAACCCAGATTTTTCTAGATTTTTAAGACCCTGATGCGTGGTTTTGCAACCTTGCAAAAGGTTTTACCTCTAAAGGGATCTTGAGAAGCTTTGCAATCCACCAGGCAGTGTACCTAACCGATGTAGTATAGTGAGTGGTAGGTACCGAAGGATTGATCGTTCTCTAGGGGAATAGTGTCGTTAGGATTGAAAGCTAAGTCAACTAAGTCTAAAGGTGAGAGATGATTCTTTTTGTATTTTTTATATTTTTAATGAAAGCAAATAAAATATCGGGTATTGGAAGAGTGGGCGGAATTAGTTGCTAGTCAACTAACTCAGAATTACTACTTAAACAATTAAAATAAAATAACAAGAAAAGTAAATGGTTAACTTCTTATAATGAGAAAAACGTGTTTACTTAGATTTCACTACTCCCTAGTTATCTCCTATTGATTTATTGATTTTTTACAATTGTTTGGATGAAGGGTTGCATTCCTTAATACCATTCGTGGGGGCGTGTACGTCCTTCCCCAACTCTATGAGCTTCTATCTCTTCTTATGACGACACGTTTAGTATCCTATAATAGTCACACATCCGATTACGTTTCTTAAGACGTTCAAGCTTGTTACCGTATAGGAAGTTAGCCAGTTTTCTTAAGCCTAATGCGAGTCAATCACCCAAAACAATCAATAACAAATCAACAATCAATAATTAATAACTAGGTTTCATTAGATCTAAGCAAACACTAAAAAAACTAAGCTAGCATGTTAATGTAAAGAAAAGACAAACAATTAATCAAACAACACATAGACATATTGAATGATTAAAGGAAGAACTTATCTTTAATTGAACATGGAAGAAAAGAGGGTTTGAAACCCTAAAATTACTGTAAAAGTCGGACTAGAGTTTATCTCCAAAGTTGCACACTTAATGAATGAAAAATCAAAAACTATATATAGACTTTACAAGGCTGACTGATGTGTAGGTTTTGCAACCTTGCAAAAGGTTTTACTTCTCAAGGGATCTTGAGAAGCTTGCAATCCCCACCAGGCAGTGTACCTGACCGATGTAGTATAGTGTAGTGGCAAGTACTGGGGGATTGATCGTTCTCTCGGGGAATAGTGTCGTTAGGATTGAAAACTACTCTAATTAGGTCTAAGGGTGAGGGATGATTCTTTTTGTATTTTTGTATTTTATGGAAAGCAAGTAAAAATCTCGGTTTTTGAAGGAGTGGGCGGAATTAGTTGCTAGTCAACTAACCCAAATAACTACAAATGCAAATAAAATAAAATAACAAGAAAGTAAAAGTGGTTGTGAAACTTATAAGGAGAAAAGCTTGTTTACTTAGATTTCGTTACTCCCTAGCTATCTTTTACCAGTTGATTAGTTTGTTACAATTGTGTGGATGACGGGTTGTATTCCTTAATACCGTTCGTAGGGCCGTGTACGATCTTCCCTAACTCTATAAGCGCATACTTCATCCTATGGCGACACGTTTAGTATCCAAACCATGAAATCACTAATAATTACTTATGCATTAAATACAACCAAATTAATCGTAGTACACATCCGATTCATGTTTCTTAGAACGTTCAAGCAAGTCACCAATTGGAGGTTAGCCTGTTTTTCTAAGCCTAACATCGATAACACCCAACCACAACAATTAATAACAAACCATCAACCAATAATCAATAGCTAGGTTTCATTAGATCTAAGCAAACACAAGAAAAACCTAGCCTAGCATGTTAATGTAAAGACAAGCATAAGATAGAATCAAACAACACATAGACATATTGAATGATTAATGGAAGACTTAACTTTAATTAAGCATGGATGAAACAAGGGTGAAAAACCCTTGAAAAAGGCAGTAAAATCGACCTAGGGTTTATCCCTAAAGTTCTCCCAAAAGTTGCACACTTTAATGAAAGAAAATCCTAAAATATATATAGATATTACATTCTGACGGCGTCAGGTTATAAATCCTGACGCCGTCAACCCGCCGTGTTTAGGGTTTTCGGATCACCTAGATCCAATTCAGACGCCGTCAGCTTATATAACCTTCTGGGCCATCTCTTGTTAGCAATACACCTGACGGCCTGGACTTTGTAACACCTGACGCCGTCAGGTGTAAAGTTCTCAATTCTTCATTTGGGCGTCTGGTAAAGTCTGAATCCAACTCCTTTGTCTTCAAGTGACGGCGTTAGCTTATAACTCCTGACGCCGTTAGGTAGGATTTCCAGCATGTTTTGAGACTTTGTCGTTTTCTTCACTTTTATGCTCCAAAAACGTCCAAAATGCAATGTTTTCCAGAATTCCTCCCAAAAATACCTAAAATGACAAAAGGAACGATTTAAGGCAATATTTGATCATAAAATAACGATTTATGGATTAAATGACCCCCTAAAAGCGTAACACTTTTCGCCTCATCAAATACCCTTACACTTGAGATTTGCTTGTCCTCAAGCAAATGCGCTTTTATTCCAATTAAAATATGAGCTAGGGGTCATTTAACACTGTAGGATACTCATAAACATAACACTTATGGTTCTTGTGATTATGGATNAAATACCTAAAATGACAAAAGGAACGATTTAAGGCAATATTTGATCATAAAATAACGATTTATGGATTAAATGACCCCCTAAAAGCGTAACACTTTTCGCCTCATCAAATACCCTTACACTTGAGATTTGCTTGTCCTCAAGCAAATGCGCTTTTATTCCAATTAAAATATGAGCTAGGGGTCATTTAACACTGTAGGATACTCATAAACATAACACTTATGGTTCTTGTGATTATGGATCGAATAGGAAGAGTTTAGAGAGAGAAAGTGGGAGCCTTTAGAGAGAGAATCAATATGTGTATATTAGCTTGTAATGAAAGGTCCAACCCTCACCCTTGCTAGGTGAGGGGTATATATACTACAACATACTAAATGCCTCTACTAGGCTGTGGATCGAACTGATAGTGGGTAAAGACCCGACCCGACTCCACAAATGCTAACTAATATTAAACTACGTACTAACTAATATGATAAATACTACGAGCTACATAATGCTAAACAATACTCGAGGTGACCGAGTCTTCTATATGAAAAACGTATTCCTAACAATCTCCCCCTAAGGGAGGTCACCCCGGAAATTAAACATTGTATTCTAGCATCTAAAACTTCGTCGATATCTTTGTAGCTCGTAGTCTTTGATTCTTCATTGTCATGAACTTTGTGCTTTCAGCAGCGGACTCTAGATGACTTGATTAATGTGTAGGATGATCTTTGACATTACTTCGAGTTCATCATCCAAATGAGTATCTTCAAGTCATCTTTAAGTAGAAATGTCTCCATGTGATTTGAACATCTTTGTGTTGGCATGCTTACACTTTTCAGGATCATGATCATCTGAATCAGAGTTGTGGAAGCATAGTTGAAGCCCATTCAATGATCATGATTTCTTAGGTTGTGATGTCGAAGTGTGAGCATGAGGTGATGAATCGGCATCTTTTCTGCAATCAGCAATACTCGCCAAATATTCCTGCATAAGACAGTTAGCAATAAAACGTCCGGTACTTTGGACTTAGAGATTGTTAACAGCATAGTGTGAAAACTTTCTCTAAACCTTACCAAGGCCGTTCCTAAATCGGATACCCTCGAAAGGGCTTACAAGACCTACTGAGTATATCAACGATTAGGTGAGTCGTTGGAGATCACTCCACGACTGTAGGCCGTTTTGAAACCGCCACGATCACTAAGCATAATCTACAAGGAATTACCGAACTGACCTGCTTTCAGGGCTGTTTGATGTTGACCCTGCCAGGAATTTCCACTCAATCACTGAAATTACATATGTATATTCCCTCAGAAGTGTTCTTGGCAGATTACTAAGATCTGCGTAGGACTCATAATATNCGAAAGGGCTTACAAGACCTACTGAGTATATCAACGATTAGGTGAGTCGTTGGAGATCACTCCACGACTGTAGGCCGTTTTGAAACCGCCACGATCACTAAGCATAATCTACAAGGAATTACCGAACTGACCTGCTTTCAGGGCTGTTTGATGTTGACCCTGCCAGGAATTTCCACTCAATCACTGAAATTACATATGTATATTCCCTCAGAAGTGTTCTTGGCAGATTACTAAGATCTGCGTAGGACTCATAATATTACACCTGGTGTCCTTAAAGTTGAACAACCAGTGTAGAAGTAGCACATGATCCTATGAGATCTTTTGATATATCTCATGGCTCTAGACTCGATAAGTGCATTATTCGGTCGTCGGAGACTGGAGCGGTGTCTCTTGTTTCAATATCAACATGGCTCGTAATGAGCGGTCGATAGATTATGCAGGGTTCCCCGTGAAAATGAAACAAGCTCTTTTGAGAGAACTTGAGTGGCTAGAAGGTTTAGTGCAGTGCGTCACTAGGTCCATGACGTCTTGTCTTCAATACCGGTGTCACCTTAGTAACGACCAGTAGCATATGAGTTGAACCCGGTTTCTGCCCTAAGATTGAATAATGGGAGGGCTATTTCTTTTCACTCTTTCTCATTTCATTTCTTTTTAATTCTTCAACCCCTTCTTTCTCCTTTCTCATTTATCTCCTTTTTTCATAATCATACCTAAGGACTTTCTAATACTATCTATTCGGTATTGTCCTTGGGTAGATCCCTCCAGTTCTGGCGGATCATAGGACGGTTTTCCTAATCTTAGCCACCTTATAACTTCTTTCTATCCTATGTTGCCATTTGATCAAATCATTGAAAACTCTCTCAAAGTGTTTATGATTAAGAAACCCATTTTGCTAACACTTTGAGAGTTTTGTAATTTTCAAACGCTCCCCCTTAACATGTGCTTATAGGTTTTTGATAGAAATTTGCACATGTTGGGGTGAGTTGCACTTTTTTAATTGATCCACCTTAAGTGAACAAGACCCATTCGAGACACGTTTACATCACTAGTTGGACTACCTTGAAATTATTACCGGTCCTGATCATGTTCACAAAAGGTTTCTCGAAACGGTACATTCTACTCAGACAAGTCCTCTTCGAGACACGCTTACATCACTGATTAGACCAGCTTGAAATTATTACCCGGCCAGGACTAGCCCTTTCGATTCATGACATTAACTGTTTCGTCAATTCGTTNTATGTTGCCATTTGATCAAATCATTGAAAACTCTCTCAAAGTGTTTATGATTAAGAAACCCATTTTGCTAACACTTTGAGAGTTTTGTAATTTTCAAACGCTCCCCCTTAACATGTGCTTATAGGTTTTTGATAGAAATTTGCACATGTTGGGGTGAGTTGCACTTTTTTAATTGATCCACCTTAAGTGAACAAGACCCATTCGAGACACGTTTACATCACTAGTTGGACTACCTTGAAATTATTACCGGTCCTGATCATGTTCACAAAAGGTTTCTCGAAACGGTACATTCTACTCAGACAAGTCCTCTTCGAGACACGCTTACATCACTGATTAGACCAGCTTGAAATTATTACCCGGCCAGGACTAGCCCTTTCGATTCATGACATTAACTGTTTCGTCAATTCGTTTGAGTCACATGAGATACCATCCATTTGTTCACCATTCAGCCACTTTGCTCCCCCTCAATATATGCATTGGTATACCAAAGAGTTTAGCACATATGGGAGAGCTTATATTCAAAGTCCAAAAACATCACATTTTATCAGATTTCATATTTAAATCACATTCTCTCCCCCGATCAAAAACTTTCAAATCATTAGAGATTTTGTGATCCCAATTGATTTAAATAAGTTTAGAAACATAGGAGAAAATGTGGTCAGATTTGAACATGTACTGATTTTTGAGACAAACTAATCACTGCTGCTGGTGCACAAAGTTTAGAAAGGTGCAGAAATTTTGAGCAAATAAGGTCCCCCTCAATTAATGACCCATTTTCTATTTAAAGAGTTGTAGTCATTACATTGAGCGGCAAGTTATTTGTGAAAATTTAAGTCCAATAGCCACCTTGTAAACCACAAAAACTCTCCTAAAGAATCATAGATGAGAGAGATTTTGGGATGAAAGAAGACTTCTCTTCTTTTACTAGAAATAATGCACTGAAACGTACATGATTTTGAAGACACATGGATATAAAGTAATCCATGCCCGGGTGAACTTCACCTAGTGAGAGGAACAACCGTCTTTTTGGCGACTTACCTTCCCCATATATACGAACGGGTTGCTATCTGAAGTAATAGCAAGCCATGTAGGCATGTTTTAAACTTCTGTTCGAACTTCATTTAGAGATCCGTGCCATTATTGAATGACATTTCTAGGTCCGTAAATGTTATCGATACCAGAAGATATGCCTTGAACAACTATTTTTGGTATTTTCTAATTTTCTGATTGTTATGGGTTTTTGTTGGTTTTATAATTTTCTATATACAGTATGGTATAATATATGTACAAAGGATACTATTCGGTTTAAGAGGATGTTGACATGAATACCGAAATGAAGATTTCGTTCAGCTCGCAGTAGAAATTTGTAGTCAACATCTCTTAGACTTTCACCACCAAAGCTTACGAGGCTCTTGAATGATCGTCTGAATTTTAGCCTCTTAAATGCGAACCTTTGGTAGCTTCCCCCCCAAACCGCCAATCATCTTCATGAGACCACTTCCCCCAGGTTGATGAAGTGATGCAAAAAGTCTCATTGTATGAAGCTCGAAAAACCCGAAGAAAACGATAACACCGAAGTAACAAGGTGAATCACGGATCATCTCTGCGGTTATCAATTCCAGAATATATGCTTAAGCCCGATCACATGACCCTGTTGTGCGTTCCCAATGTACACATTACTCTGCGGTTTTGAGCAGTCGTCTATTCGGGGGAACAAGATATCAACATTTTCATTACATCAAACGCTTTCCAGTTATCTTACACATAACAACTCAATCCATATTGTACACATGTACCCAACACAAGAAGAAACGATGACACCAAAGTAACAGGTTGAAGCACTGACCATCTATGTGGATATCAACTCCGGAGTAAACGATTAAGCCCGGTCACGTGAACCTGTTGTGCGCCCCTGATGTACACATATCTTTCCCCATGATGGTTGCGATCTCATCGGAATCAGCATAACAATGTGTACATTAAGCATTAACCAGAAGCACTTTACCATAAATCATATCAGCTCGTATGAAGATGTCAATAGGCAATATCATCTCACGCACCCAATGTTCTTCTCATATTTCTTCCCACTGAAAGCTGAAGTAGTTCATACCACAAGTTATCAAGAGACCGCTTCCCCCAAGAAGATGGAATAATACACCAGAAAACGAGTTAAGACACTGATCGTCTCTGTGGTTGTGACATTTGTCTTTCCGGAATATCTTTAGTTAAGAAGTATAAAGCTCATCACGTGTTCTCGTTGAGCGTTCAGATNAACCAGAAGCACTTTACCATAAATCATATCAGCTCGTATGAAGATGTCAATAGGCAATATCATCTCACGCACCCAATGTTCTTCTCATATTTCTTCCCACTGAAAGCTGAAGTAGTTCATACCACAAGTTATCAAGAGACCGCTTCCCCCAAGAAGATGGAATAATACACCAGAAAACGAGTTAAGACACTGATCGTCTCTGTGGTTGTGACATTTGTCTTTCCGGAATATCTTTAGTTAAGAAGTATAAAGCTCATCACGTGTTCTCGTTGAGCGTTCAGATGTATGTCTCCTTCCCCCTTGATGGTTTTGATACCTCAGAATCAGCAACACATTACACTTGAAATCATGAGAGAAGATCCATATTGGCTCAGATGTATTATGTGAGAATCAATTGCTTCAAAAACTCTCTAATGACTATCATGATCAACCCTTATGTAGGCTATATGAAGTGACCACTGAAGAAGTAAACCCTATATACCAAACTTGAAGCATCTAAAAATTAAAAAAAATTGTTTAAAAGGTTAAAAATTTTAAAATGAATACTCGTTGGGCAAAACTAGAAGAACTCTTGTTGCTTGATGTTTGGTTTGAAGTGAACCGACACACACACGCCGACAATGATAACGCATTTTGGGACAAGGTTGTCGATATGTTCAACGCTCATACCGTCGGTGACAAGCGTAGAAAAAATATGCTCCTAGGTAAATGGACAAGAATTAATTTGGATTGTCAACTATTCAACGGTATTTACTATCATTTGAAGCGTTCAAGATGATGAATAGTGTTTTGGAAGTTAAGTTTTCATTTGCAAATTTAGCCATTGAAATTTAGCTAGTGAAATGATAAGAATACCCTCAGGGGTGGGGCAAATTAATGAGAACTAACGCTCGTTAGCAAAACGTGCCTCTCAGTGGCTGTTTTGCAAAAAATAAAATAAAAAATTAGTGGCTGTTTTTCAACAAAATTCGCATCGGTGTAATTCTTGCGTTTTCGTAAAATTTTAGGGACATAACTTGCAATTTACCCTTTATTTAAAGAGACACATACACACATACAAATATAAAGTAATATTAGCAGTTAACAAAAGTTTATGGACATATATGGCATATTTAGAGGCTTCCTATTGATTAATAGAAACATCCAATTTGCGAAAATCAATGTTCCTTTCGCATATAAAAGATGTTATCATTATTCCTGTTTTTTTTTCTTTGTTATATCATTAGAACTCATTTATCCTTTACCTTAAGTCAATAAAATGGGTATATTATATTTATTTTTATCAGGTAAGGATGCAATGTGAACTGATGAGGAGCTTGGGTGAACTGCTGAAGCATTTGCATATGTCACTCTTAAGTCAGATACTAGTCTTTAACATCACCTAGATTCCTCACGAGCGTTACCGTTTCCAGTATACCCCTCTTTAGTCTTGTGCTCCAATCTTTATCTTCAACCTACAAAAGGAGAAACTAGCAACTGTAAGTCATGCGACTTAGTAAGTATACAAAATACTACATAACATATACATACTAAATTACATATGCTACGAGCTCAATTTCTAATTGGGCCCTTCTTTTCTAAATTTCTACTACAATTATTGCTTGCTATCTAATGGTATACTGTTGCTAGTATAATTTCTAATCACATATCTACTATTGTTACAACATCTATTTGTCGTATTATCACTATGTGATCTCTAATCACATTTCTACAATTATTACGATGTCTAACCATCGTACTAACTGATGAAATCACATTTATACATATTTTAATACCACATTCTAGCTTAAATAAATAACAAAATTGGGGTTTCAATGTACGTTGGAGTATCTTTGGAAGCAAATAAGAGAATTATTGAAAATTTATTGAAGATAAATTTGAAGATGACGATTTTTTATTTTTTATTTTATTTTATTTTATTTTATTAATAATCCCAAGCCTTTTAATAATCCACGTATATGTTTTAAAATGTCTCAATTTAATTGTCTATCATCCGTTATAAAATGAGTGTCAAGTTTGATTTTTTTGAGTTTTGTTTTGTTTAACATTGACTTTAAATATTTTTATTTGTGTCATATAATACTTGATAGAAATTATACCTATGAAAATACATTTAAAACTCAATCCATTCATATTGTTTTCATTCATATCTAGTCGGATAAGAGGTTTTAACCTCTGCCGTGTCTGAACGAGAAAAAAACAAACGCTCTTATTAGGTCAAATGACGAAGCGCATCTGAATGAGTCATTGTTAACCGCGTTATTAATTAATCAATATATCATGTTATGCAATATAAATGTTGCGTAAAAAACAAGTAATTAAGGTGGACGAGAGTTGTTGGAAGAACCTCATTTATATGAACAACCTTCAATCATAGGCCAACACAAATATTAATCGGCGTTATATACATGTTGAACATAAGGTATTAAAAATAATAAATAATATTCCCTCCGTCCCAAATTAATAGTCACTATTTCCATTTTGGGTTGTCCCAAAATTATTATCCACTTTCAAATATAGTTGTGAAGAATGTAGCAAGTTTACCATATTGCACCTAATGTTACTAAAAATTACAAACATCATTCAAATATTTAATTAATTCCATAAGGGTAAAAGTGACATTTTGCAAAAAAGTAAGAGAATGCAGTAATGATTATGTTTTCTTAAACTGTATGTTTTTTGTCGGGGGACAATAATTTTAGGACAGAGGGAGTAAGTAACATTTAAAAAGTAAAAAGTAAATAATGATTGCTACAATTATTAATTTACGGTTCTAAACTTTGATAAAAAAGTGAAAAAATAATGATTAATATCATCATTAGTGTTATGTTAGTAGAATTAATGTGTTCATTTAGAATAACCTTTGAAAATCTCTTGTTTGGTTTTGTAGAAAACTGAACCTCACCCACTTGAAACCAACAAAAAACATGCGATAAAAAAATGGGAATTGATAAACTTGCCACTCAAATTGATAAACTGACCACACTCTACAAGTGTTACAGCACAATGTATAATTATGTAATGCATGTATGTGGTAGATTCATCAAATGTGGTGGTAAGTTTAACACCTCGATAAAAAAATGAGGAAACATGGAATGGAAGCACATGGGGTTTTTATTATTTTTTATTTTTTATTTGCAGTGGTCCTTAGGGATTCCACTATGATAAACCCATAAAAAGGTTTATACATTTAAAACATCATTAATTTATAAAACTTTTCAAATTATAAACCTATTTCTACTATGGATAAACCTATTTATAAACCTTTTCATATCATAAAGCACACTTAACATTTACCAAATCTTAAATTTTAGACCTCTTTAAAATCCTAGACTTATTCATGCCACATAGGCTTGAAATATACATCCACTATGGTTTATAAATTTTTGGACCTCTTCATCTTTTTATAGACCTTTTCACAAACCACCATAGTGGATGCTCTTAGGATGTTCTTCATGGCCAAAATGATTAATCTCTTCCATTTTCTCTCTCTCTCTCTCTTCATTTGCCATGACTATCAAACTTAAAAATTAGTTCGGGAACCACCTTAACGTCTCTGTATCTAGATAAGAAGAAAGAAAGACGGATCTATTGAGAAAACAAAATAAAACAGCACTCAAAGTCTTTATAGCGGAGTTTTTAAGGTCTTTATATTATATAAGAAAGAGAGAATACCATGACTAGTTGACTAGCACCACCAAAAAAAGTCAACACACATTATTATTAATATAAAAAAATGACCTTAACCCAAGAAAAACTTTAACAGATTAAGTTAAATTTATTTTTTTAAATAGTGATTTTCAGATGTAACATGTAACTTTTATTACATATACCAAATATTTTCGGTGGTAGTTGAAGTATTTAAATACATACCACGTGGTTCGACAATGTCAATTTTTGCTGCAATTGATGTGGAGAGTGGAGACGTACAAAGACAATAATTTTAAGAGTTTCACTTTTTTTGGTCCATGCAAATTAAATTTGCGAAAAATAATTCAACATATGATAAGGTTGATCCAATAAGAGTCTGTTCAAAAAAAAAAAAAAAAAATCCAATAAAAGGAGTGCTACACTCACTCACATTTTATAAAATTTCTCCCACACAATGACATGACAATCCACATCAGCCACCACTAGGGCTGAGCAAACGGACCGGATGGACCGGACCGACCGACAAAACCGACCGGACCGGACCGGACCGAACCAGACCGACCACATTCGGTCCGGTCCTCGGTCTAAGCTTTTTGGCTAATTCGGTCCTCGGTCCGGTCCGGACCGACAAAAACCCGAAAAAACTTGTCAAATCTTGCCTAATTGGACCGGACCGACCGAAGACCGACCGGACCGGACCGGACCGAGACCGGACCGACCACATTCGGTCCGGTCTCGGTCTATGGTTTTTCCGGTTCTCGGTCTTCGGTCCGGTCCGGTCTTGGTCGGTCCGGTCCGGTTTTTGGACCGTGATCACCCTTAGCCACCACTATCTCTCTTATCCTCTTAAAATATTCTAAATATCACTCTTCCCTTTTTCATAAAAACACATACCTGAACAAACCCAAAATTTTTCTACCTACTTTTTTCACCAATCTCATATTTGCTCAATCTAATATTCCACTCACACTCTTTTTCAACAATCAAAACATTTATGCAAACCCACTTTTAACCTCACCTTATTCTGGTATCAAAATCAAGGACTCACCTTCCTTGGATTGAGTGGTTGCAGCCGTTTGGGTGGTTGACGGATTGTCGCCGGACGTGTCAACTGCCATGTGTTTTTCTCTTTCATTTTCATTAACTATTTTTCTCAAACAAAAATAAAAACAAAACACAATATCATTCAAAGAGGAAAAAAAATGAAAATGAAAAACATCTATATTCTTCAACAACATAATCAGAAAAATAAATAATTAAAAAAAAAACAAAAAAGATCATCATCCTCTATAATTTATTAACTCTATCATCTTTTTAATCATCTACCTCCATCAAATCCTCAACAAAGTTCCTCCATCAATAAAACTCAAAAATTAAACAAAGACACTCACCCACAAGAAAAACATACACTAAAAATCCGACACCATCATCACGAGATCTTCTTATGTTCATATTTATTTTCGGATTATTTGCTAAATAAAAAAAACAACTGAATCTTTTAAGAAAAAAAATACCATGTAGTTTTTTTTAGAAAGAAGAAGAAAATATTGAAAAATTATTGAAATAATGTGATTGTGGGTTGTTATTTTGTAAGAAAGGAGGTTGGCTGAAAAAGAAAGGGATATTAGCATAAAAAGACATCATACTTGCTACTTTTTGTCATTGTATGTAGCGTCTGTTTTTTTTTTTTTTTTTTTTTTTTTTTTTTTTTTTTTTTTTTTTTTTTTTTTTTTTTTTTTTTTTTTTTTTTTTTTTTTTTTTTTTTTTTTTTTT
>LBNU01013640.1:0-10465 GCA_014162995.1 Artemisia annua
ACGCTTTGCATCAAACGTCCAACCAAAATCTAGATTTCGAAAGCATAACTATTCGCCGCTATACAGTCACTTTGCGCAGGTATACATCTAGTATAAATAATGCACTATAGTTAACTAATATCTATAATCTAATTTCTAAATTGTAATACCAGATCCACCTAAATAAAATAAAACAAACTACCTTAGGTTTAAGATCAGATTCGAAATGAAACTTCCAATCCTTATAATACGGAAACGAAGGCGAACTCGACTGACTCAAACTCAAACAATCATCACCACCACCACTCCCACTCCGGTGGTGATCAACCACCGTAGACAACGGCGATGAGTCCATACCAGGAAACTTATTAAGGTGAGGGTTTAACGGATCAACATCAATATCATCAACAACACCACCACCACGCCATTGAAGTGTGAATGCAAAGAGTGCAAGTGTGATTGGGAGGATAGTTAGTAGAAGGATTAGTTTTGAAGTGAAGGATGATGATTGGTTTATTGTTGTTTGAGTTGAGGATTGTTGGTGTTTTGGAAATGCCATTTGGGGAATGGGAATGTCTGTGTGTTTTTTTGTTGGTGTTTTGAGTTTGGTCTCAAAGGTGTTTTTGATGTGAGAAGTGGTTTCATGAGATTTGGTACTTGTGCTGTTGAGCAAGAAAGTGACAACAGACTAACTATTTATTTTATTTATTATTTTATTATTATTATTATTTTATTTTATTTTTTTTTTATTATTATTTTTTTTCTTCATATTTTAAGCTTTTGAGTAAGTTGCAAATGTCGGGCTCAGCAAATCCATCCAAAAACCATCCCGAACCGACAAACCGACCAAAAACGAGTTATTTAGATCGATTTTGATATCTATTTCTCGGTTCTGTTTGAGTTTTTTCCTTTTTCATTTTACAAGTCGGGTCGGTTTTTGTCGGTTCGGGTCGGGTTTGACCCAATGCTCACCCTTAGTCTTCATTGTGGTTTGGTCAAATTGTATGTTTCGTTCGCATGATTCGGAAAGTTCAAGCGGCTTTCTTGTGAGGAAACTTTGGATTTGATTTCGTCTTTGATCAAATTGAAATGACTAAAATACCCTTGTCTTCAATCTCCTTTGTTTCACACCATAAACCATCTGCCCACCACAATCATACAGTAACCTAACCCACCGAATTCACCATCTTTCATTCTAACTAAATATCAAACCTAAAAAACATTCACAAATTTAAAAACAAATCAGCTTCTAAATCTTTAAATTCTGAAACCCTTTTGCAAAGGAAAAAGAAACCACTAAGTTACCTCATAACTCCCGGATTAAACAAAAGATAAACCACTAATAACTCAGGAATAGGTTTTCCAACATATAAGGTTAGTTAATGTTCTAAAGCGATGGTTTATGTCATGGTTCGAAGAGTATGGTTATGATTATCATGGTGGTTTTTGATATTGTTTCTGATAGGTACACCACCATATCTGACACCGATGAGTTGTAGTTGATGGGTTGTTGGTTTTGGTTGATAGTGAAGGAATTATCTGCGAAGATAATATAAATGTGATAGTATATTTAATCATATATAATAAGTGAATCGCATACTGTAACTAAGGCACTAAAGGGTCACACCAGTGCATCACAACTTAAGTAAATATATATTATTAACATAATAAATATTGAGTGCTGAGAGTATTAAATTAATTGGGTTAATTTAATTAATTATAAAGTTTATAATTAAAAGTGTAAACAATATGGGAGCTTAATGGTTTTGATGTAAATAACGAGGTTTCCGTGGAGGACAAGGAAACTAGCATTTAAATACAAGGCACCTCCTCGTTCACATAACAATTCACACAACCCTAAACCCCCACCCCTCTCCCCTTGGTTCGTCTGATCGACACACACCCCGAGGGTCGAAATACCGAAGTTGATACAAGTCGACTTTGACCAAATGATTTAAACCCTTTGAGCCGATTCGACTAAGGTTATTCTAAACTCTTAGTCGTACGATCTTGGTGATCCAGGATCACCTGTGGGACGAGCTTGAACCATCTGGCAGTTTCCAAACGTGACCAGTACCAGTGGATACCTATAGGAACCGAATGGATCAAGATCATGCACATATATGGAGGGTTTTTTAGAGAGATAAAGTGGATAGAGAGAAGGTTGAACCAAAATGGTGTGTATTAGGTTGTCACACACATACTATATGAATCCACGCCCTCTCCTCAACTAGGAGAGGGTTTATATACTTCTGTGCCACGAATGGGCTACTAATGGGTTCGGCCCATTGGGCTTCTTTTACTTACTAACTAGTTTACATGATAAGCCCGATAACAAAACCAAGATCGCTACTTCTAATCCTAACAATCTCCCCCCTAAGGGGTGATCTTACAATTCATCATTCTGTGGACAATTTGCAACACTAGCACTACGTCTCTATTCTCTACCACCCACAAATCCTCCGATCTGCTTCATCTGCTTGCGGAATCAAACTCTCTTCTCAACTTTATCTTTGATCTTCCCAAGCTCGACCACTTGAGTTGCCAGCATTGGTGGTTGTACATTATGATGCTTATTCTCGATCAGTATAGCCTTAACCCCTTCGTAAACACGCTTGAGTGTACTTACGTGGAACTTGTAAACCTCTTCAGCAGTGATGAAACGTTGGTGTCCGTTGCTGTTGAGATAGACAACTCCGAATTCATTTTGGTGATGAGCGTGTACGGCACTTTATCTTGCATATATATCTGGATTTCCATAATCGGCTTTGTGAGGTTAAGTCGATACTAATAGCTTTCAATGCCGAGCTAGAAGTCATTTACTCTTCCTTCGATCACCTGACTTCCCATGATACGTACAAGTGGCTGAATGAATTCTTCTCGTAACTTATGTGTCCACTCGTAGTGAAGTTGTTGTCTTTTAACGTACATGTCTTCCAGATAATTCATGTTCATATTCTGGAAATCAGCTTCAGTATTCCCATAGACATTGTCATCTTTCCTCAAAACCGTAATCTTCTTTACATATTTCCAGCCATACTGCTCTTCTATTTCGATGTCGAAGATTTATTTGATGGCGAATTCTGAGTAGATGATGAGACGAAAAGTGTTACGCTTTTAGAGGGTCATTTAAGCCCTAAATTGTGATTTTATGATCAAATATTGCCTCAAATCGTTTCTTTTCTTATTTTAGGTACTTGGGACATGATTTTTCGAATATGAAGCATTTTGGAGCTTTTTGGATGTTTTTATGCTCAAGAATGAAGAAAACAAAAAGACCAAGGAAAGTCAGGATTTTACACGTGACGGCGTTAGGCTTTGGATGCTGACGCCGTCACTTGAAGATGAAAGTGGTGGAATTTTACACGTGACGCCAACCAAAGTGGAACCGTCACAAGTTAATCAAGACAATCATAACTTGCGCGCGGAGTAGTTGTCACTGTTTTGGCAATAAAATCTTAATACGAACTCGGATTTAGGTGATTCAAGAGGCCACGGAATCGGGACGAAAAGATCTATAAGTTGGTAAAAATGGGTCTGACGCCATCAGGTTATACGAGCTGACGCCGTCAGACTACCGCGGACAGAAAACTGCCTATAAATACAGCATTATAATTTCATTATTTGTAAGCCCCAAACCCTAAGTTCGATTATAGGGTTAGGGTAGGTGTTTTTCCAGCAACTTAGAGGGTCTTAATCACTCCATAAACATCTTGTATCGGTTTGTTGGTTCTATCTTAATTATGTCTTCCATTATTATTGTTGCTTGTTCTTCATTGATTATGTTTTGCTAATTCACCTAGTGTTTACCTATGATTGTGTGAAACTTGTGTATAATTAATTAGATCTTATTGATTTCTTGTTGATGTTTGTGTCTATATTTATCAATTAAGGTGTGACAACTTCAATAGGTCTAGTTGGTTTAGTTTATAATTCTTGCTTCCTATTGTTTCTTGTTTTGATTGATTGATTTCGATGTTTGGCTTGGAAAAACTGGCTAACTTCCAATTCGTAACATGCTTGAACGTTCTAAGAAACATGAATCGGATGTGCACTACGATTAATTGGTTGTATTTAATGCATAAGTGAATTCTAGTGATTTCATGGTTAGGATACTAAACATGTCGCCATAGGATGAAGTAGAAGCTTATAGAGTTGGGGAAGGACATGCATGCCCCACGAATGGTATTAAGGAATGCAACCCGTCAGTTAAAACAAGGTGTGACAATTCAATAGGTAGAATTGGATAGCTAGCAAGGAGTAATACATCATAGGTAGATACGCTTCACTTCCCTTGTAGAACCCTAATTTAATTTCCTTACACATTAGTTTAATTAGTATTTAGTTGACTAGCAACTAATTCCGCCCACTCTTACAATACCCGAGATTTTTACTTGCTTTCCTTAAAACATAAAAATACAAAAAGAATCATCCCTCACCCTTAAACCTAACTAGAGTAGTTTTCAATCCTAACGAACACTATTCCCCAAGTAGAACGATCAATCCCCCGGTACTTGCCACTACACTATACTACATCGGTCAGGTACACTGCCTGGTGGGGATTGCAAGCTTCTCAAGATCCCTTGAGAAGTAAAACCTCTTGCAAGGTTGCAAAACCACGCATCAGTAGACATATTCCTTTGAACGTCTAATGAGATGCTTCAGCAAATAGAGACATCTTTTCCGTTCCATCCAGTTTTCCCACGTTGTAGTATGCCATATGGAAGAACTTGCTTATCTCACTTGCCCTTTACTTAGCAATGAATGTAGGATATTCTTCCAGATCATCTTCGTCAAAGTTTATGGCTTTCAAGGTTCTTTCCAAAGATGGCTTCAAGTCGGCTTTCCCTTTTCTTACTCTTCTAAGGTAAATGAAATCAAAGTTGTTGTAAGAGACATCTTGATCATGAGGATGATTCGTGGGACCGTATACAGGTAGCTCTTCTCTTTGAGTGTGGGGAAATAACGTGTTTAGGCAGATTTCCATATCAAGTTCTCTGACACATAATTTTCCCAGAAAGTGTCTTTAGCATTCATCATATTGTTCAGGTTCTTTTCCATGAACTCTCTTTCAGCACCAAATCTAGGATGTTTGAAGTAGTTGTCCAGGAACTCCAACCTTTCCTTCTCGATTCTTTCTTGTTCCCTAATCGAGTTATCTTGTTTCCCGAATGTGCTTATGTAATCCCTCATAAATGATTCTGATGCCCCATCTAGATCAATCTCTCCTACAATAGCCCCTTCTTCCAACTCTGGCTCTTTACAATAATCTGCATCATAAACCCAATTTGTCTCATCACTTAGATCAATCATTCAACACCAACCACTTTATCATTTTCTTCAACAGATTCAAAAAACATAATCTCTATTCCTTTGCTTGCTACTTCACCCTTGTCAACTCCCCTATCTCAAAAATCATACATCTCATTTGTAGACGTGTACGAGGCTGCAAGCTCTTCTTCAACAACTCCAGCATTTGTGCTTTGTTGTTGTTTTTGTTGGTAAGTTGTTTCCTTTGTAGGGGTGCAGATTGTTGGGGTAGCATTGACTAGGTCTCTTTTATGTTTTAAGGATAACAAATAAACCTTTGCAACACATAAAATTACAAACGTTAGCCAAAAACCAAATGGTTCCTTAACTGGAAATGGCACGTTGGTGACGCGCCAGAGCGCCAGCAGCACGCCAGCATTCTGTTAAGGAATGGCTCAGTTTTTGAAAGTAAGCTTCCCTTTACCCGAAAAATGTGGATCTTTCATTACAAGTATGAATATGATAATAGAGTTATTAGGAACATGAGTTTTAGACTTAGAGAGATATAAATCAAGACCTCCCGTTTTTTACAAAACGCCAATTCAATACATTTACCAATTGCCTCTAGCCAAGGCCAAGACTCTTTTTCCAAACCTAGGATATTCATATTTTCAATATAACATCAAAAGAAATTATTCATTTGAGCGTTATCCGTGCGTATGTCTTCTCTAATCACGTAACGGGTTTACTCCCTTATTGGTCAAACAAAGTCAAAGGTCACTTTGCGTAACGCATCTTTTCCCGTTATGGGATATGCTTTACTTATGATGCAAAGCACTTAGCTTGTTTGCATCAAGATGATTAGAGGATATGATAATTGTTGGATAATCATGGATTAAGTCCTAATGACTATTTGAGTTTGTGTTATTTGGAAGCTTGAGTATCATTTGTATGTTTTCACTTCTCAACATATTAAATGTGTTACAAACTCCCACACTCTCTTACAGAATCCTAATATTCCAACAAACATTCTTCTCATTTCCCAAATACATTTCTTAATCATTATTTTCTAATTCTATTCTTTCTTCAATGACAACATGTTTATTCTATAATAAATCATTTGATTATTTATCTCCTCACCATTATCACATAAACCACTAACCATATCTTCACCAAATTACACATTCTCATATGGGTTGTGTTATAAGAACGGGGTCTACCCCTATAGGCTGCCAAACCCTCCCTAGTGGGAGGTACATTTTTCAGCTTTTGTACTTTTTTTTTTCTTCCAGTTTTTTGTCTTTTACTGTTTTTTTTGTCCAAGTTTTGTGTATAACACTTTTTGTCCAAGGTTTTTACACACAAGCACACATCGCCTTTTTGTCCAAGATCTTCATATTTTCCGGCACATTAGTAGATTTCGGTCGACGAAATATTTTCCGGTGACTCCTTTTTCTTTGCCGAATCAATAGATCGGCCCACCCTCGTCTTATCTGGAGCTTTTGAGCTCGCGTGAACCACCACAACCCCTCACGCGCCACCCCACTTTCTGCCGCCACCACCGAAGACCACCACCACCACCGAGGCACCTTCCCCCGCCACTTCTCTCTCCATTTTGGTAACCCAATCGCCTTCTTCTTTCTTTTTTTCACCATTTTTAACAAACCCTGATTTAACCACGAAACCAAACCATAATTTATAAAAATTAGGCGTTTCATTAAATTTACATAGATCCGTTAAATTTAACCACAAATATTTCAATTAACAAACGTTAATTGAAATAAATCATTCAATTTTTCAAAACCCTAACAAACGTTAATTGAAATTCTTTTTCAAAAATTATTTTTCATCCAAGAAACCAAGCCAACCCTCACCGAGAAAAGATAACAATTTTTTTTTTAAGATCTAAAAAAACAATAGATCATAACGAGAACTATCACCAAGAAATCATCACATAACCATCACCAACGACTGATTTGTAGATCTAAAAAACAAAGTTATAAGATCTAAAAGAGAGAGAGAGAGAGAGAGAGAGAGAGAGAGAGAGAGAGATTCTTGTGAGAGTGAAATATGTGTGAGACTGTGATTGAGAGAGAGAGAGAGAGAGATATACAGAGTATCACATGGAGGGCCAAAAAAGGACAAACGCAAAAAAAAAAAAAAAAAAAAAAAAAAAAAAAAAAAAAAAAAAAAAAAAAAAAAAAAAATAACAAAAAAAAAAAAAAAAAAAAAAAAGAAAAAAAAAAAAAAAAAAAAAAAAAAAAAAAAAAAAAAAAAAA
This sequence comes from Artemisia annua, assembly GCA_014162995.1. NCBI lineage: Eukaryota > Viridiplantae > Streptophyta > Magnoliopsida > Asterales > Asteraceae > Artemisia > Artemisia annua. The sequence goes on from LBNU01013640.1 coordinate 7,509, forward strand.
AAAAAAAAAAAAAAAAAAGACAGCCTATAAAACTAGAGAGGGTTAATATATCAAAATAGCCCCCGTCATTATAACCCACCCCTCTCATATTTATATTTAAATTATGTCAACTCACTTTTTATCCATACAACATTCTCTTTTATTCCCTTACATAATGTACCTTCATTTTACTTCTTGTCTCATACATTCCTACACAATTTTTTTACACATTCTCTTTACTACATTCTCATCCAACCACTATAATTCAAACACATCACCATCTTTCTCATCTTCACCATTCAATCTATAAACAAATAAACCTTCCCCACATCCAACCTTATTCACCTTTTCTCTAGCATTCAAATTTGAAAGTTGAAATTTAAATTTGAAGCTTAGGATCCCCATACCATCACCATCACATCCTTATAACTCACCTCTGTAATTCAAGATATGATTTATTGGATTTAAATTTTGAATTTGAAATTAAAGCTTAAGGCTCCTATCCATCACATCAATATCAAACCACACACACCTCACTTCTAACAACTATATTTGAATTTCAAAATTCTCCCTCTAACGTCCACACTTTTTCTCCAAGCAATAGAATATTCTTTGACATATTTTTTCTCTCTTGACCATGCAAACTCACTAACCTAACCATGGTTAGATTCTAACCTTATCCCAACATTTGAATTTGAATCCTCACTTCCTTCCCTCTTATCCATTTGGCATATTCCCTTTTGACAACTCACTTATCCATTCTTACACTCAATCTCCAACAACTAGTTTTTGAATTTGAATATGGGAGGCAATCTTTTATCAAAAATACACTTACTTGTGAGAAATTTCCCAATATACTCTTTGTCCAATGGTTCTTCTCTATCTCATTGAAGTTGGACAAACATCCCCAAAATTTCTGTAGAACCGTAGAGGGGTGAATACGGTTTCTTGGGCTTTTAGAACGTTTAAAAACTTTAAGCCAAGAAGAACACCAAGTGGTTATATAAGATGTTAACCACGAACACAATCACAACCAAGAATATATAAAGCGAGTAAATGACACCACGATATATATTGGTTCGGGATGGGGGGGTTTATACCATCTGTACGTCCAATTGTGAATCCACGACACGATACTATTACACTAGTATAATCCTTTCGGTGGACTACCAACCGTTACAATTCACTCCACCGATATTCACCAATATCGATGCTCACAAAGAAGGAGTTACTCCCCAACGGTATTCCGCCCTCGGAAACCACCCAAAAGAATCTCGTGACTCGACTTACACTTTGGTCACCAAGACCACAACCAAAACTTCCACCCGGAAGTATCAAAACCCAACTAGATCCCCAATGATCTAGGCTTGGTCACCAAGACACAAGACTTCCCTTACAAACAATTGAATGATAGAATGAATGTTTGTTCAACCAAGTCCTAACCTAACCTAGAGACTCGATTGTAATAGAAAGGTTATGAGAAGAAGATCCTCGACACAATCACAAGAGTGGATTAGGTTCTTGTGATTCTTCCCTTGCAAGGAGATGTGTTCTTTCAAAGATGTTAGTNAGACTTCCCTTACAAACAATTGAATGATAGAATGAATGTTTGTTCAACCAAGTCCTAACCTAACCTAGAGACTCGATTGTAATAGAAAGGTTATGAGAAGAAGATCCTCGACACAATCACAAGAGTGGATTAGGTTCTTGTGATTCTTCCCTTGCAAGGAGATGTGTTCTTTCAAAGATGTTAGTGTGTTTAACTAAGAACACAAGAGAGATTAGAGAGAAAGAATGTAGAGAGAAAGAATAATGGCAAGGGGTGAGGAATACAAGATGCAAGGGGTGTATTTATAGGCCAAGACCCAAACTTGGGAAAAATTTACCGAGGCCGGCGCGTCACCCGCGCGTCAACGCGCGGTGATTGGTGTAATATTTTGAGTTCCGAAGAAATACTCGTGGAAGTATTTCCCGGGGTCGTAGTCCCAACGAAGGTTGAATTGAGTAGTCGGTTCGTGATCGTGAAAACGTGTAGTGAATAGGAAAATAATTGGGAATTAGGAGTTCTACACTAATGATATTGCAATAACGAATAAAAAAAAGCAATAAAGCTACGGGAACAAGTAATGGGCATAAGGATACCTAAAACGCAAATATAAACTAAAACGAGAATAATAATAAACGTAATACCGCAAAATAAAAAGTGAAATTGAAGCATAACTAATCCTACGGGGGTAAAAACATTTTTCCTACGCACTAAATGACAAAACAAAATTACTGGTAAAAGTTATTTTTTTTTTATTTTTTATTTTTTTTACTTTTTATTTAATTAATATGATTTAAAAGTTAACAAAAAGAAATTAAATGTTTATTAATAGAACGACAATTCAAATAAATCTAGAATTTTTATAGTAAAAACTTTATCCTATCAGAAATCTAAGAAAAATATGAGAATGTGAAAAAGCCCTAAGAATAAGCTGTGTATAGGCTAAAACAGTTTTAAGAGCATATTAAGAGTAACAGGGAAAAATCCTATAAAAACAAATTTAAATGCAACCCTTGTCAAGAAAGACCAATGGATGCGTATGGTAGTAGAGGTATGGTGTTGAAGCTTGGTTAAGTGGAGGTCAGGGGATCGAATCCCTGCACCTCATTTTTGAAAAAAACTATTTTATTTTATTTTTAATTTTTATTACAAAAACAGTTAAAGCACATAAAATTAAACATATTTTGAAACTGAAACTTTTTCTAAAACTAAGTGAATAAGCAGATGATGAGACGAAAAGTGTTACGCTTTTAGGGGGTCATTTAAGCCCTAATTCGTATAAATGTGATCAAATATTGCCCTAAATCGTTCCTTTTGTCATTTTAGGTACTTTTGAGAGGAATTCTGGAAAACATGCATATTTGGACGTTTTTGGAGCATAAAAGTGAAGAAATAGACAAAGTCTCAAGAAAGCAGGAATTACAACCTGACT
>LBNU01013640.1:11044-29725 GCA_014162995.1 Artemisia annua
GGGAGAACTACCAAGCTAAGGAATGATATCTTGGCGTTCCAACAACGCTAAGGCGAAACCCTCTACGAGGCATGGACTCGATTCAAGGACTTACTCCAAAAAGTCCCTCATCATGGCATAGACCTTTGGCTCCAAGTCCAAATCTTCTATGACCATATCATCTCCACACGAGGCAAACCATTGACCAAGCGGCCGGTGGAAAGCTACGTGATCTAAGTGCGGAACAATCATGGGATCTCCTAGAAGATCTTGCTCTATATGACAACGAAAGTTGGAATGATCCCCGTGATTTGAATAAAACGGTCAAGGCAATATCCTTGCCTTCGAATAATTCAAGCACTTCCGACTGTAGGATCATAGAACTTAAAGACCAAGTCAAGTTTCTTATGAAATCTTACGAAGCTCCTAAACCTTCAAGCCAAGTGAACAAAATCACTTCTTCGTGCGAATTATGTAGTGGTCCCCACGACACTCGTGATTGCATGGAACTCCCCGAACAAGCTTTTGCGGACTACGCATCCACGCGTACCGACGGAGCGGGAGATAAGTGGTACACTTTCAAGCCCGAGCCAAACCCTTATGGAGATTCATACAACCCCTCATGGAAAAATCACCCCAACCTTAGGTGGAAGTCAAACCAAAACGCATCTCAAAACAATTCTTCCAACCCACCTAATCGGTTTCAACCCAACGGTAATTCTTCGAACCGTACCTTCAACAACAATCCTTCCAACAACTATGGTAGTACCAATAATTTTGAAGGGTTGATGACCAACTTTATGGCATCTCAAGAAGCTCGTATAGCTAAGTTCACATCCGAATTCAATCAACAACAAGTAGAGATGACCAATAAGATCGACAACTTGTTGAAGGCTCTCAACAACCAAGTGCTATCACCTGCAAGTAAGGACGCTAGGAACACCAATAGCGGACCCCAAATCAAAGACCCCTCTTCATCCAAACATGTCCACTTCGTCAACGTTGTGACCATTAGACCAATTGATAGGAGTGAGAATGATAATGAATCAAAGGATGAGAGTAAGGAATTAGAGGATGATAGGAAGTCTAAGGTTAGCGAAATAGAAGAAGTAGAGGAGGAGGATTACTATAAGAATCTATTCGATGACTCCAAGACCCCATACATCCTAGGTAACCTAATTTTCAAGGTGGGCGATCCATCTAATCTCAACATCCCATGCAACATCGGGCATTTGCATATTTGGAAAGCGTACATCGACCCTAGATCACCCATTAACATCATGACTAGAGCTCAATACAATTTGATAATGAAAAGTCAACTAGGGTATAGAGTGTTCCCCGATAAAGGATGGATTAGTAACTTCACGGGGAGAGTTAAAGGATTACCGGTTTATGTAGGAAACTTTACCTATGTCGCCAACTTTGTGATTGTAGAGAATATCCGCCCAATAATCGATGCAAGTGTGACCCAAGTAGTCTTAGGCAAACCATTTATCNGAGTGTTCCCCGATAAAGGATGGATTAGTAACTTCACGGGGAGAGTTAAAGGATTACCGGTTTATGTAGGAAACTTTACCTATGTCGCCAACTTTGTGATTGTAGAGAATATCCGCCCAATAATCGATGCAAGTGTGACCCAAGTAGTCTTAGGCAAACCATTTATCGAGGTCTCTATGATGACTCATGAACCTTCCTTAGGGATAGTCACATTCAAGAATGAGACCGATGAGGTGAACTACCAAATGCCGTATAATATAGAGCAATACCAACACTTGTCAAACGTTGAGAAGGAGCTCAAACAAGCGGTTTACTATAGGAACGATGAGGATAGACGTAGGGGAGTAGACTATGTCATGAAAAGGATTTTCGGTTTCTATAAAGATTGCTTAAACTTAGGGCCCGAATACAAAACCGGAAAAGAGGATTGATTCGTCATGTAAAACGTTATATCAAAAATACCAACAAAGTGAGGTCAATGTTATCGTGAGTGACAACAAGACGGTGAGAAATACAAGTAAACCCTTCGTGAAAAGGATTACCTCGTAAACTCGTGCAATGTGATATTTTCAAGACCGGGAAAGTGATTTCCCGGGTCGTACCCCAACGAGGTGTGAATGGAAAGTTTCGAGCAAAGATCGAGATTAAAACCTTGTATGTTTGATTGGAAAGATTGTTTGGTTTTGTTTGTACGTTAAATTAATGGAAATTGGAAATTAATGAACGAAAATGAAAATAAAATAACCTAAGGGGAAACAAAAGGCAAATGGCAAACTAGGGAGATCCTAAAACACTACGGGAATCAAAAATAGGTATCGGGAATCCTAAATCACAAGTAAACAAATAAACGTGACGCTTATTTAAGATAAACGTCAACGTACAAATAAAAATGTGAAATTTAAGCTACGCAAATCCTACGGCCTACAAATAATTTTCTAACGCACTAAAAGACAAAAGAAAATTTTTAGAAAAAACAAAATTAATTATTTAACAAAAATCCTATTTAATATTAATTAAAAACTAAATAACACAAATTAAATTCTAGTAAATAAATTACAATTCTAAAAAATCTGACACTTTTCTAGAAATTTAATTAAGTTAAACTAAATTTAATAAAAATAAAAAAAACTTTGGAGAAGTAGTCTAAATAAGCAGAAATAAGTAATTATAATCTAATAAGCAAACTACACTAAAACTCTATTAAAGAATTAAACTTGAATAATATGATGCAAAAGACCCAAGGGCACGTTTGGTTGAGAGTGGTGTGGTTGTGTCTGTTGTGTGCAAGAGGGTGAGGTCTGGGGTTCGAATCCCAGCCTTACCTTTTTGTTCAAAGTTTATTTTTTTTTATTCTTTTCTTTTTACTCTAAACACAAACACATAAACACAAACTCAAATCTTTTTGTGAAATAGATTTTAACAAACAAAAACAAATCTCAATTCAGACTCAAGAATCAAATTAAGTTTGGAATCAAAGTTTTGATTTTGATTTTTCAAATCTTTTGTTCAAGAAAATCATCACACAAAATAAGCTCAAAGCAATAAACAATAACAACAACATAAGCAGGAACAACAACAAGAATATAAACAATAACAAGAACATCAACAACAACAGCAAACAACAACAAGAACACACAAACAGTATGTCAAGAACAACAACAAGAGCATGTGGCAGCAACACAAACAACCCAACAAGCTCAAATAAGCAATTTAAAGAAGCTAAAAGCTTAACTTAAGCAAAAACCATCATGGGGCAACTATGTAACTGATGTGCAGGCCTACTGGTCCTAAAGGGGGAGATTAGCAGCCCGAACTAAGCTAACAAATGACTACAAATTCAAAGATAAGCTCAGAAATTTACATCGTATACGACAAACTACTTGAGCAATCAAAAATCAGAACCTCAATCTAACTAAAACCTAGCTAAAATTGAAATCAAAAAGTGTATAGTGGGACAGATATGCAACTGATGCAGCAGCCTTGATGGGCTATTTTGGCTATCCTAAAAGCTAAGATACAAAGCTGAAATTGATGGATCATATGAACAAACCACCAAACATTAAACTTACCAAATTAAAGGCCTAAATGAGCTTAAGAGGGACTGATGAAGGGTGACTGTTTGGGTCAGCAGGCTGCTGCAACTTCTTGGGGGAATTTGCGGGCTAAGAAAAGCAAGGAAATAAGCTACTAATAAGCTATACTTAAGGGAAACATGCATAAGGCATACTAGGGGAGCCTAAAAGGAACATATAATAAGCAGTAAAAGGAAGCTAAGTAACACTAAATAAGCCAAAAACACTAAGGGCTGCTGGTGCAAAAGGGCTATGGGGCTGAAATGGCTGTAAAAAGCCGTAAAAGAATTCTTAAAAATAAACTAAAAATATAGTCAACTAGATATATTACTAGACAGGTTGCATACCAATTTTTAGAGCAAACGGATGAAAAACAAAGAAATGAAAAATAAAAAACTTCTGGGCTGCTGGGCTAATTTTTTGACAGCAAAACAGAAAAAAAATGGGTTAAAAATGGGGCAAAAAGTGGGAATTTGACTAGGAAAGTCAAGTACATGTATGTGCACTAATACCCTAACCTATTGTGGACTAATCTAAGGCAAAAGAAACTACAACTAAGAGCTGAACTCAATTCTACCCTATCTTTTTTGAAATGGCAGTTAACAAAAAAAAAAATTGGAAATTAAGACTAAACTACTTTAAACTAGTTAGAAAATGAAAACTTTTGATTGAAATCTTCCCATAATACTTAAGTGAAGCCGATTGAAACTAAAAATTTGGTAAAAACTTAATTTTGGACTAAAATATTTATTATGCCACACACCCCCTTAGGGGATTACTGATGAACTTTTGACAGAAAAAGAGTTTGTAAGGCTAAAACTTGGATGGTCAAAGATAAATTAAGCTAAATATAAACTGAATAAGCAAAAATAAACTATAAATGAGCAGTAAGTAATAAGCTAAAAAGTGCTTTTTAGAGGAACTTAAACTTGGATTGATCTAAAAAACTGAGTACAAGGAAATCATAATAAGCTTTTTTTTAAAACTGAAACTAATTAAAGATTTAAACTAGAACTAAAAACCTACTACCTTCAAAATGGCTTACAACAACTATTTATAATAGAAAAAGGTAGGGTTTCATTCTTCTTGACTTTTTCTTTTGTGTTTCTTGTATGAGAGGAAACTGAGCTCTTCATCCTTGTGCTTTCTTTGACAGCCATATGGACCCTTGATCACAACTTGTAGCCAAAACCTTGCAATCTCAGCCTTTAGATTAATTGGGGTGTGTGTGGATTGCCAAGGTGGAGGAGGGATATGGTATCATGTGAAGGGGGAGCTTTTGAGTATGTGGATGGCGTGTAGCAGTATCAAAGGTTGGAGGAGGGAATTGGTATGGTGGGTAAACAAGTGCAGGGGAAGAAGAGGGGTTGTGGTGTTTGACCAGGTCAAAAGGTAAAAATACGTTTTATCAATAAACCTAAAAAGGTTTGGGTATTGGGCTGGAAGGGTTTTCTTTTGGGCCAAGTGATATTGGGTTTAATAAAGGGTTAGGTTTATTGGGTTAAAGGTTTAGGATTAGTTATTGGATTAAAGGTAATAGAAACAATTATGGGCTGACTTGGCCCAATAAACCGGGTCGGGTAGGCCCATAAAATTTAGTTTCGTCTTCGCTTTTCTAAACTCGTTCCAAAACTATATCCCGGTTTTTATTCTGATTCCGTCATAAAAATTCAAATGCACAGCTGTAATCGAGTCGATCCACAAATGCTCGTTTTTGCTTCATTTTCAATCCTTTGTACCTGAAATACACAAAAACACACTCCAAGGATATTTGTGATGTTATTTGACCATTTTGAAGTGTTTTTGATCGTTTTGGTTCGAAAAATGGAAGAAAAGATATGTGTAAAATGACACATATCAAGGATGACTTAGAAACCGAGACCAACGACGAAGTCACGTAACGTACGGTGACTTTGATTCTAGCTACAAGACTCGTAAATAAAGAAAAGCGCTACTTGGGAGGCAACCCATGTTTTTGTTTGTTTTTGTGTGTTTATTTGTTTCCGTATGTAAATTATATTTCTTGTTATTGATTCATGCTTCAAACCAAATTGTAAAAATGCTTTATTTTGTTTTTAACTTCGTCTTAACTATATATAAAGGTATTTTGCAAAAGCTAAGTGTAAGGGAAATCCAAATTGGTTAATATAGAACGAATGAACATGAGTCATAACAACGAAATTAACTTACATATTAGTACTTGTTTGAGTCAAATGCTTGTATCGAGTCATAATGAATTTTTGCAGGAATTCCAGGAAGTAAGATCTAGTTTTTCCAGAATTTTTCCCGGAAGCTTGACATGAGAATTCTGTCAGATCATTCTGACGGCGTCAGATTAAAATTTTCTGCAATTTTTGAAAGTTTTGTATTTTTCCGGAAAAACGAAAAAGTTTTGTCAATTCTTTAACTTATAATCTCCAGGAATTCTGCAATATATTCATTCCACAAGCATTATATCTTATTATATAGATTATACCGCCGATTTTACGCGAGGTTGGCCATTATCTTTTTCAGGATTAACAGGTTATTTTGGACAAGAAGACGTTTATTATTTCGGAAGGGAAGCTTTGAACGTGCATCTATCTTGGAAGAAGATCTTACCATGTTACTTCATTATCCACATCAAACGATTCAGGGGAGTATTTGATTTCATTCTTTCATCTTATTTACTTTTACGTCTTCTATTTGAACATTGGGGATAATGTTCGGTTTAAGTGTAAGGGGGGTAAATGAAAGCACCGTTGAGAATACACCTATGCTTGATGTTTTGCTTTGTTTGATAGTAAATTTGTAATAAAACCAAGATAAATGTTTGTTAGGGTAATTTTAGCGCCAATTTAAAATCTTTCACAACATTTAGAAGTGAAACCTTGATCTTAATGAGCGTCTCATGGATAGGAAATTGTATGACTAGCACAAAACCGTACCACTAAAAAATTTTTCCACCCCAAATATGTGAGGTTCGCCCCTAGAATTGGTAGGAAAAGCACCCATCTTTGGTGCTATGATGTGAGTACCGGTAGCATTTAGATTCTAGAACGTGCGTTAGGACCATCTCAAATCCACAAGTGAGACTACATTCGTGTAGTTAAGATTTACTACATGATAAGAGGCATTAGGATTAACCCATTGTTTTACACCCGTGCTATTGTTATAATTACGTTGGCTACATTGGTCAAGTAATTCTCCCACACCCTTTGCGTTGTATCCACTTTTGGTACACGATACCCCTAGTACACCCCTCCGAGCCTATCCTTTCGTTTCGACCTTTGAGCATCTTACTCAAAGTGAGAATTTGTTACACCCCACTAAATGTACACCCAAATCGCCTTAGCCTACCTTGTATGCATCCACCTTTGGTGCATTATTGTGAAAACATTTGTTACACCCTTAGTTAATTATCTGGTCAATTACATGGTTGCTAAGTTAAGTCATATCCTTGTACATATTGTTTTGGGACGATTGGGACTCATGGGTAAAGTACTAGTGTAATGAAGTAATGGGGAAGAACAACAATATTACCCCCATACGTGCTAAATAATTTAAAGTACTCCAAGTTTTTCGATTATTCTAATTCGAGTCATTAGAATAGTGATTGTAAAGTTATGTAAAGATTCAAGTGTAAGGGGAATGCAAATCCCCTATGATGTATTATTTTGGATGGTAGGGCAAGAGTGTATGAAAAAAAAATCGAAAAATCAAGAAAAATACAAAAAAATATGAAAAAGAAAGAAGAAAAACATACGGACTACCATCCCGTTTCCTTTTATGTTCCTTTTTAGTTTTTGTTATTTCATTTTTAGACTAAGATTGAGTCGAGTCTTGACTTAAGCAACGATGTAGAGTGCATGTATTTGATCATGATAATTAACTCGCCACCACTAAAATACCCTTTATTCCAACCAAACCGTGTTATCATATCCCTACACCTTACGTTACAACCCTTTATAAAGCCCTCTTTGATAGTTTATCTTAGGTGCTTACGCCTAGTGGAGGAGTAATTGATCCTTTCCCAAGCCTATGGTAATCTATTTGCTATGACAGGTAGTGAGTGTTATTTTCCGTTTCCATTTATGAGATATAAACTTTATGACATTTGAGAGATGTGAGAATCCAAACACTATTTGTGAGGTGCTAGTGTATGATTTCCGTGCTTGTTATGATTAGGGTCTAATAACTATTTGTTGTAATTACTTTTATATTCGTGTTAAATGACCCCTAACTCATATTTTGATTGGAATAAAAGCTCATTTGCTTGAGGACAAGCAAATCCCAAGTGTAAGGGTATTTGATGAGACGAAAAGTGTTACGCTTTTAGGGGGTCATTTAAGCCCTAATTCGTATAAATGTGATCAAATATTGCCCTAAATCGTTCCTTTTGTCATTTTAGGTACTTTTGAGAGGAATTCTGGAAAACATGCATATTCGGACGTTTTTGGAGCATAAAAGTGAAGAAAACGACAAAGTCTCAAAAGATGAAGATTTACAACCTGACGGCGTCAGAAGTCACAAGGTGACGCCGTCAGAAAGCCTTGACAAAAGAGTGGAAACCAATTATCAAATGACGGGCCAGAGGAAATTTTGGATTTAACACCTGACGCCGTCAGGTGTTAGGAAAAGTAGGCCGTCAGGAGTAAAGTTAAAGAGTGACGGCCCAGAAGGTTTTATAAGGTGACGGCGTCAGAAGTGGATCTAGGCCATCCGAGAAACCTAATGGCGGCGAGCTGACGGCGTCAGCCCTTATAACCTGACGCCGTCAGAGTGTAAAATCTATATATAGTTTTCTAATTTTCATTCATTAGTGTGGAACTTTGTGGAGAACTTTTAGGGCAAACCCTAAAGACGAATTTTCTGTACTTTTTAGGGTTTCCAACCCTTGGAACCCTCATGCTTAATTAAAGATAAGTCTTCACTTTAATTCAATCAATATGTCTATGTGTTGGTTGATTATCTCTTTTGCTTGTCTTTTAATTAACATGTGTAGCTAAATTCTCTAGTGTTTGCTTAGATCTAATGAAACCTAACTATTAATTATTGGTTGATTGGTGTGTGTTGTTGTTTGTTGGGATGATTGTTCCATCAATGTTAGGCTCAAGAAAACTGGCCAACCTCCTTTATGGTAACGTGCTTGAACGTCTTGGGAAACATGTAGCCAAGGCATACTAGGCTATTAAGGTAGTATTTAACGCATGAGCCACTGTTTACAACCCCTATGGTTGTGCCGTGCATGGCATAGGGCGAGATAAGAGCTCATAGAATTGGAGAGATATGTATGCCACTCCATGAGTTATTAGGAATACACCCTTCATCCACACAAGTAACACACATATCAATTAACCGGTAAAAGATAGTTAGGGAGTAATGAAATCTAAGTAAACACAATTTTCTCCATATTGTTTTCACAACCACAATAGTTTAGATATTTATTTATTTTAATTTGCATAAGTAGTAAACTTGGGTTAGTTGATTAACAACTAATTCCGCCCTTCTTCCAAAACCGAGATTTTAATTGCTTTCAAAAAAATATAAAAATACAAAAAGAATCTTCCTTCCACCCTTAGACCTATTAGATTAGCTTTTCTATCCTAACGAACACTATTCCCTGTGAGAGAACGATCAATCCCCCGTACTTACCACTACCCTATACTACATCGGTCAGGTATACTGCCTGGTGGGGTTGTAAGCCTCTTGAGATCCCTCGAGAGGTAAAACCTGTTGTAAGGTCACAAAACCACGCATCAGCAGATATAATGATAAAAGAAAAGCAGTTTACTCTAAAAGCTTATAAAAGTAATTGTAGAAATCCTAAAAGCTATAATAAGCTACTATAAAGTTGACGTAAAGGGAAACAAAGCTGAAGGCAAATAGAGGAGCCTTAATAAGCATAAAAGGAAACAGAAATAAGCACCTAAAGGCACTAAACAGCTAAAACTAATCCTTGGGTTGCTGGTGTAAAAATAGGCTAAAGGGGCTCACTTAAGGCTAAAATTAAGCTACTATTCCTGAAGCTAAACCAACAAAAGCTGTAAAAACCTAAAGACATCACTGCAAGCTACTGATAAAACCAAAATTTTATCTATAAGCTCAACTGGATAAGTAGATAAGTGGCTAGGAAAAGAGCTGAATCAGTAAAAAAAATGGATGGTGCAGGGGAGCAACAGTAGCATAACTAGAAACTACAAGCTTGTTACAAGCTACCTAAAAGCTACCTAAAGGAATACTACAGCTAAAGCTACCAGGGAAACTCTAAATAAGCAAGAAGTAATCTAAATTAAGCAATAAGTAAGCCAAAACAAAGTTGGAAAAAAGAAAAAGAAAATGGTACTTATGTAAAAGGGAAAGCAGGCCTAAGTTGGTGATTTTAAGCGAAGATTAAGCTAAAAGAATGATTAAGCTAAGGATTAAAAGCTGGTAATATGTAAAGAAAAGCAACTAGAGATTATAGAAAAACAATTTTTAATGATTTTGGACAAGTAAAAAAGTTAAAAATTGGAGAGTGAAAACCCCTGCTGAGACAGCAGGGGTGCTGTAACAGTGGGTTCAAAATGGGTAGAAAACAAGTTTTGAGCCTACAATGTTGAACCAGGTTATAGAAAATCACTTAAGTGCACTAAACTGAGCAAAAACAACAAACAAAAACACCTAAATCCACTAAATCAAATATAAGCCGCATAAACTATTATCAAAACCATGAAACTTTGGAGATGCAAAAATAAACTGATAAACTATGTTTAAACAGTAAAATCAACTAAAACTCTATCTAGATAAGTGAAGTAAAGTTGGATCCATTGGATTTGAAAACTAAATTTGACCAAAACACTTGAAGAGGGCTTGTGCCAAATACCCCTGTAGGTATGAAACTGCTATGAATTTGAACTATGAAATCAGGTTTTAAGCTATATTTTGGAAACTCAGATGAAAACTAAGCTATATTATGACTAAATAAGCAATATTAAATTAAGAATAAGCAGTAATGTTAAGCTAACAGTAAAAAGTACTTATTTTCGAGTTTTTGAGGTTTTGATGAAACCTTAAGAAGAATTTGATCAAAACAGTAAAATGGTGATCACAAGCTCACAATAAGTTGTGGTTCAGCTTATATGAGCTTATGAAACAATAAGAGAACTTTTTCAACCATCTTTAAACATTATGAAAGCTTAAAATTAATTGACAGGATTTAAAGGAAAACTTGATTGCATTAAAATTCTAAGAGAGTACAGAGTTTAAAACGAAAGTTATAGAATTGAAAAGCTTAACACAACATTAAAAATAAGCTAATTAAAAGCTACTACTCCTACGCTACCGTAATTTTATCCCTACTCCTAATGGCTCAAATCTGTGAGTGAAGAGGGATATTTATAGCTCGAGGCTGAGGAGCTAGGGTTTTCCACGAATGATCCAGAAGCTCTATTTTCAGCCTTTGATTGATGTATGTCGTCATCTCATTAATTGTCAGCCTTAGGATCTTGTGCCACGTCCAATTGACCAATGAGAATGCTCACAGCTGCCACGTTTCATTCCATATGTTGGCATACATATCCCTGCCATCTCAGAAAGCTTCTAGAACTCATTTAAGATGGGTAATTTTGGCTGAGGTCAGGGTAAAGTATGGAAGGGATGTACAGTATCTGTAAAAAACGCTCTTGGTTATTTTATTTATGTTTGACCTTTGTGGTTGACCAGGGGATAATAAAAGGGTCGGGTTTAATAAAGGGAAAAGGGTTGGGCTGGTATTATTAGTGAGGGATTGTGGGCTTGTGGGTTTATTTAGGATATTGGGTTATATGGGTTTTTGGTTATAATGGGTTTGAGGTTTTAGTAAAATAGGGATATTGGTGTAGTAGAATTATAATCCAAGGGAATAAAGGTGTATTTCCTGAATTTCAAAGGACCCAAGCTGTCATTCTTGATAAATAATATCCAAGGACTATTATTGACATTCTTTGATTTATGAGGGGCCTTTGATGTCATATCTCTAAAATATCTTCATAAGGACCAAAAGTGACAACCTTGAAATAATTTGTGATCAATAATCGAGAAATCCTTCCCCGGCCTCGGCTTTTGAACATTTTTCCATTCTCGTGCTCATGTTTGTTGATTTTGACTCGTTTTGGTCCATTTTCACAATATCCATACCTGCACAATCAAAAACACAAAAACAACATATTTTTGGCATTTATGGTCGGTTTTTGGTCATTTTGGTCCGTAAAATAAGAATAAAGGTATGTGTAAATTTACGCATACCAAAATCCCCCAGACTAAGGTATTGTCGTGTACTCACGCAATGTAATCACGTCACGCTTTCGAGATAAATAATTTAGAAACTCTTTTTACTAACTTTGAAAAGTAGCAAGAATGTTCAAAAGAGATTTCAAAATCATTTATTCCCTAAAACGCCCCATTATTCCATTTTATTCCACCTACTAACTTTATACTACTTATTTTTGCATTTTTCATTCTTACTTTATTCTTGTGACGGAATGTTGACTTTCATTATTATACAATAACGTTTAGGGTCAAAAAGTAGGAACACGACTCATGGAGAAGTGACCATACGGATAAAATTCATCGTCCCTGTTTTTTCACAAGCCCCCAAACTAAGCTTAAAAATGAGATCACAACCTACTTACAAGGTAGATGCTAACGCTACTCATGGAAGTTACTTGTGTAATAACCTCTCGCTCCCATATCTTATTTTTGTATCTACTTATTTTAGTTTTTGTGAGAAATGAATTTCTTCAATTTTCTCGTTTCGATACATTCTTATTCCGATAAAGATACTAAGTTAAAACGCTAAGTAGTTTTCGATCCTTCTCTCGAGAACCGTTGTATACAAAAATGAGGTCCACATCAAGGTCTCTGATTTAACACGATTTTGAGGAGTATCCCTTTTGTTGGCGACCGAAACAACTCATCTACGAGTCCAGAGACAGAAGCTTTTATTAGGACCCCCCGGAGTCGAGATTTGGCATTATTAAACATTATTAAGCACTTTAACGTATTAGTCCTCGGCCTTTTATAACAATTAAAACATCGGTTGCGAGCCGGCAAGATGTAATAGTCTATTATGACCTTGGAATTTTCCTCTGCCTTTTTGAAGTCTACAACATCGGCTGCGAACCGGTAAGATGTAGAAAACTTTTATGGCTTTGGATTATTATTATTATTCATTCATTATTAGCTTTGCCAAATCCCAAGTCCTACGGCTTTTATAACAATCACAACATCGGCTACGAACCGGCAAGATGCAATAGTCTATTACACCGTAACACTGGCAGTACCTTGATGTGTACCCAACTTTCATAAGCAAGGATCCTTTCAACAAGAACCAAAAACTAAGTTTCGCCAAAACCTAACATCTTTAATTATTTTAGCACATTATATGGGGTGAAACAATTTTGTAGGAGCAAAAAGCCACAAGTACCTTCGATGAGCTCTAAAGAGAACCAACTACTCCACGCTTAGCATCTAACTTCTAAATAAACTCTATCATTTCGCGTTCTTCGCAAATTTAAAATCTCAAATAATGAGATCCGCGAATGCTTAGCCGATAATCAAGCCACGCATATATAAAGTCAAGTACGGGAGCCGACAAAAGAGTAGCTCCTTGTGTTCAAGACTAACAAAAGCTTTTGTGATCATCATTAGTTAAGGGAACAAGCTAGGGCTCAACACGCCCGGATCAAGTCAGAATTTTGTTCCTACTCTCGCCAGCTGGAAAGTCAAACATGGTGTCAAAACACTTATTATATATATATATATATATATATATATATATATATATATATATATATATATATAGGGTCACGTTTAATGCAGAACCAATTTTTTGTACAGAACTCTACAAAACCACTTTGGACCAATGAGAATTTATTATTATTAAATTTTTTTACTTAATTCAAAAGGGCATAATAGTAAAACACATTTTTAATTTTTTTTTGAATTTTTTTTAATAAAAAACGTTTTTAAGTCCCTTGATTTTTTATTTTTTTTTTATTTTTTGTATTTTTTAACATACGTGTTTTTTCTGAGAAATTAAGGTGCATGTGTGTTTTTTTATTTAAATATTGTAAATTTGCATATGTTTTTTTTTTTAGTATTTAATTGTTTAAATATCAAACTTGTTTTGCTTGAAATGATAATTGCACATATGTTTCTAGTGTATATACTTTAATCTCCGAAATTTATAACCAAAAACATAAAAATATGCATTTAACCTCTAAATTTACAACCAACAAGATAAATAGTATACACAAAATTTGATATAAAATGGAACACAATTCAAATACAAATATATTTAGTCATTCAAAAACATGAGTGCACTCTTCTAAAAACATGTATGCACTCTTCCGTATCTCATTATAAACTTGTGTCTTGACATCTTTATCATTATCAATACTTGCATCTTTTCAATACCTGAAATTACAAACAATGATATTAATACTTTATGAAAGTCTAATAATTAACTAAGTTACCATTATATGCTACACCAACTACCAAACCTATAGCATTATCACCTTGTAACTGATCAAAGTTTTGATTAATTAAAAACCTCAAAAACAAGCCCAACACCAGTCACACATTTCAATATCCCATCAATTGTAGCAGTCATAATTCCAGCACCTTCTTGACCTCTATGTTGCAAACCATAAACATATATGTTCTAAACCATTTTCCTATCAAACATACCTGTTCGCAACCATGAACATATATGTTCTAAACCATAATTATGAATCAAACTCACTTTATTCTAAACCCAAAACATATATGTTCTAAATCATTTTCCTATCAAACATATATGTTCACAACCAAGTAGCGCATAAAGCTTTGAATCTATAAGTTTATGATGAAAGACAAGTAAACAATTTGTAATCAAATAAATATAAAAAATAAAATAGCTTACTCTAACTAGATAATAACAACACAAGAATGAGTATTTACCTTGACAATCTTCGGATCTGGGCTGCTTCTTCCGTACATGGGCAAATAGATCACAAATTATTAGCCAATAATAAGATATATTAAAAAAAACGAAACCCATCATGGATCTGGGCTGCTTCTTCCGTACATGGGCTGCTTCTTGATAAATCTCTAAAATATATTAAAAAAAAAAACAAAACCCATCATCGATCTATTAAAGACTCGAACCAAACAAGAACAAAGAACAAGCTGCATTTTCAAACAAAATTACCAATCACAGTCAAAAAAATTATTAGCCTAAGAACCAAATAGCACATGACAACCAAAATTACAATCATCAATTTGTAGGTCCAACAGATATAACAAGGTAGCATAAACTAAATGACCTCAAATTCTGTTAAGAGGTTAGAAAAACTATGTAGAATCGTTGTAGCTCGAGGTTGTTTAGACCTCATATCATCTAGGAACACAATAACATTGATAATAACATGCAGCAGAATAATAAATAAGAACATCAATGTTATGAACAAGGTTTTTCACCATCATCACCTCCAATTATTATTTGATCAGAATAATAACGTGTTACCTAACTGTAACAGGGATCTAAGACACCTCAGATCTTGCAGGTATCAAACAACTCTAGTCTAGGTGTTTACAAGACAATACACCCTAGACACACACACACACACACACCCCTTTAGTAATCTACATTATGGAAGACTTAATAATAAAACCTGTACCTTGCCTCTCTTTATATAATAGAGAGTGCTAGGTTTACAAAGAGATAATACCGAATAATACAAAGAAATCTTCCTACGTATATAAAATATCCTGTAATATTCTTTTCTTTGTAGCTTTCTCTCTTTGTCATCTTTAGCCCTTCTTGTTTTCATTCTTCTTGTTTTGTCTCATCAAATCTATAAACCCAACAATCTTCCCCTATTTGATGATGACAAAACAAACACGTTCTTGTACGAACTTCCCTAGACGAAGTAGAGAAGTTGAGATAATTAAATCTCACCATGAATGAAAACAATCTTGTCTTCCCCTTAAACCATGCCATGCCACCACAATATTTCTTCCCCTTTTTGTTATCAACAAATAGAGAATGAATAAACCGTAGAAACTTCCCCTCGAGTGATGCATGTACATAAAATGATTCTTCAAATCTGTAGGCTTTATATATTGTTGAAGAAAACTAATCATTACCAATTTGATGCTGAAGTAGAAGAAACCAACCTTGTGTCTTATGTCTTGTACTAACCACGTGACTCCAAACTTATATAAACAGGAAATATAAGTAGACCGCAATCCCTTGACAAAATCCTCATCCTTTGTGAGACACTGAGCACTACAATGTAACTCCTTTAAGTGATAGCCAATGTGTGCATAGAGCATCATAAGAAAAATCACACATTGCTAGATTCGTCAAATTGTTGTCACCACCGTATAAACAAACAAGTTATCTTTAAACGTTGTGAGACCGTTTAAGATATAATAAGACACAACCTTGAAAAATTCCACTGCATCATCAAAGTAGCAACAAATACTCCTCTCCTCCAATAAGAAAATTAATGCGAGCCTTTAAAAACGTTTAAGAACAATAACCAAACCAAACTCCTTGTGTGTGTAACCCAAATAATCAAACAATCCTTCCTGTGTGTGTAACCAAAATCAAACATATCTGCTCATAAAATTTCTTGTCGAATTACCATAAAACCTATGTATTCTTGAAGCTCCTTCCCCTCAAACAATTAAATTTTATAAAACATAGCTTTCAAGAACCCTTTAACATTGACAAAAACCGAGCAGCAGAACTAAAAATTCAGCAGCAGCGTATAGCAGTAGAGTTAATAGCGTAGCAGCAGTGTACAAAATTCAACAGCAGTAGAGTATGAAGGGTAGCAGCAGAGTGAAAATAATGCAGCAGTAGAGTATTAATCATAGCAGCAGAGTGAGCAGTAGGTTACTAAAGCTAGCAGCAGAATCAAAACATTAAAAACAGCTACTGACCCAATATTCACTTGACTGTCCTGATCATGTGATGATCACATTAATTTCCAAGCATCAGATCATAGAAACCATGAAACCATGTGCAAACTTTAAACGACAAACCGATCATATCGAAGCTTCACTCAACCACTTTCATAGACCATCGACCCCACACAAACTATAATTGTTTTAATGATGCATCACTAATAGCATAAACTCCTTAATACATCACCGTCCCATGATAAAAAATTACCAATGAGATTGAATTCTTTAATGCATTAACCAACAACTCAATATCACTATTAAACCATTCAGCCCCATACTCACAAGATTCAAAACAAATATATAACCAAATAACGAGCAGTCTGATCACTTTGTACATGAGATCCACTTGTTTGCAAGATAAAATATTGACTTCCATTTGCAAACCATCGACCTCACAACAATTAACATTGAATCTTTTCATACTAACTGATTCACGTGATTCATAATATTAAATTCGTAATATACAGATTGAACCACGAATAGAAGAACCAATTTAATAATCACAAAGCCCCACATCGAATTTGCAAAAGACCTCTCAGTACGAGGTGTAATTAAATCCGCAAATTGAATATGTAATATGTAGATTCATTTACTACACGACAAACTCATAACCCCATTTATTATTTAAAATCTCGACCAGTAAATTCATTCCAGATCAGTACGAGATTAATAAAAAGTATGAATTCATACGAGGTACCTTTGTCGCCAAAAATCACAGCAGCAAGAACCACAAAACCCTTTATTTGCCGCCACATAAAATCTTTACAAATCTGCTCTCCACTTCGACATCTTTTATTCTTTGAAAACACGAAATCAAAACCTTATAGATCCTAGATATCAAGAGCCCCAGGCTCTGATACCACTTGTAGAATCGTTGTAGCTCGAGGTTGTTTAGACCTCATATCATCTAGGAACACAATAACATTGATAATAACATGCAGCGGAATAATAAATAAGAACATCAATGTTATGAACAAGGTTTTTCACCATCATCACCTCCAATTATTATTTGATCAGAATAATAACGTGTTACCTAACTGTAACAGGGATTTAAGACACCTCAGATCTTGCAGGTATCGAACAACTCTAGTCTAGGTGTTTACAAGACAATACACCCTAGACACACACACACACACACCTTTAGTAATCTACATTATGGAAGACTTAATAATAAAACCTGCACCTTGCCTCTCTTTATATAATAGAGAGTGCTAGGTTTACAAAGAGATAATACCGAATAATACAAAGAAATCTTCCTACGTATATAAAATATCCTGTAATATTCTTTTCTTTGTAGCTTTCTCTCTTTGTCATCTTTAGCCCTTCTTGTTTTCATTCTTCTTGTTTTGTCTCATCAAATCTATAAACCCAACAAACTACCTAATGAGATCAGAATAATCTATTGCTTTCTATTCTAACACTATTAAACATCACAACAGCCAAAGATGCAAATATTCCTACAAAACCAACATCATATTTTTACATCTTCTAATTAAAACGAGAAACAAAACAATAAAAACAAGTCTAACCAGGAAGATAATAAAGAAAAGAGACTTTAACAGAACCACAAACGACGGTGTCAACCCAAAACCTCCACCCAGATCCAAACGTACCCACGGCCACACCTGCTCGATCCAATAAAAACGAATACAATAAAAAAATCCAGATCGAAAAAAAAATGTAGCATTAAAACAAAGATATTTTCGTAACATAAATCACATACCCCCACACCCCCAAAACACCAACATAAAAAAATTAAAAAAAAATAAATCGATGGGGTTTATGACAAATTTAGTGGCCGCCTTTTTACCTTAGAATCTTCTAAAAAACAGAATCGAAATAACAAAATCAAATATCTAGTTCCACCATGACACACGGCACCATCAAATCGGAAAGACGAACCACGATGACAGCCAACGCGATAAACATCCTAAAACGGCGGCCACCACAAGCACCTCGTCACCAATATTTCTTCTTGTTTATTTCTATGAATGAGAGCATATTAGTTTTTAAGAATAGTATGAGAAAAGGGACGGTGGTTTTAGATCTGGAGGAAGAGGAATGGAGATGTGATTGAGTGGTTTGAATACGTAACTGATTTTATTCTTAAGAGATGCTATATTTGTGGGGAATAAAAATACCAAATTTGCCCTTTAATCTATTTTCTTTTCTAAAA
>LBNU01013641.1:0-11013 GCA_014162995.1 Artemisia annua
TCTTTATAAGCTGTTTTTTGTTTAGGAAAGTAGGTTTTGTAAAATCAGAAATTCCGCATTTAAGGGGATCTAATTTGGCTTTGTAAATTAACATCAAGTGTATCATATTTTATTGAAAATGTTTTTCCCTTGAACAGAATTTTGATAACCGTTTCTAATATCAGACAGTCTTTGTGGTGTGTGAAATGAAAAGCTTTTTCTTTTTCCTTGTATCTCGCAAGCTCAGCGGTCAATTTAGCATTCGCCTGCTTCCGCGATTGACCTTTTTCACATCTCAATCTCAAATTTGACAATTATTCAACAATGATTCAAAATAAACACGTGTTCCTCATCATTCCTTTTCCCCCCCCCCACATGCCTGTGAAACAAAGCGTCCATTATGATTCATATCGGGGGATTTGACGAATCATCAACATTGCTATTATTCGGCATGTCCTGGTATGGTATCATAAATGTATGCTTGATGTCTCAGAATGCTGTTCCCTCATGAGGGGACATTATTAAGCATATCATTATTGTTGAAGAATTGTTTAATGGCTACCTCAGATACTGCATTGGCATCATAAATGTGACAACCGTGATTTTAGCAGATCAGTTTGACTGATAGTCTCGAGTTGTTGTGTTTTGCTTGGTGTGATTAAGTGTATTATGTGTTATGAGTATGCGTGAGATATGTAAGTTTTGGCTATGATAAGAATGAATATGATACTAAATCCCTTTGCGTGTATGAGTTTGAGATGGTTGAGTGTTTTTGAGAAATGGTAATTTCATTTTTAGACGCCTTTGTGGTGTGAAAATGAAATTATGTGATGTTTGGTAATTTTGTGTTTTTGAGTAACGAGTCTTTGCTTAAGTGATTGAGCTTTGATGAGTTACGAGAGAGTCGTTTTGATGAGTTAAGTTGGTAAAGTGAGTCAAAATCTATTTATGGAAAGTTGGTTTTGAAAATAAGTTGTTTTACCGGTTGTCGTAAAATTAAGGATTATCGCGAATGATGATAGGTTTTGATACGAGAGTGCAATAGATATGAAAACTATGAGGTTTTTAAGGTAATAAGTAAATTTAATAAAAAAAAATAAAAATAAAAATATGTATATGTATTATGAAAATCGGCCAAATGGTTTAAAAAGGGAAAAAGGAAACAAAGTTTGAGTCCAATTATGACACCTAGTAATAAGGAAACCTAGTCCAACTCAAACAAGCCCAACCCCTACCCTATATAACCAAAACCAACGACCCTAGCCCTATTTTTCTGCATATTTGGTCGATCTAAGGGTCAAGGAAGAGAAGAAAAAAATTAGGGTTATTCCCTTGAAGTTAAAATCAAAGATTTGAGGTATAATTCTTACGTATACATGTTTAATTGTTTAATTATAACTTCAATTCATGTAATATTTAATATGATGGAATTAGGGTTTGTTAATCTCTGGGATTTTAACATATAAAACATGTTAGGATCATTAATTGATAATATTATGGCGATTGGTTAAGAGATTTGAGGTTTAAACGCGTTGGTTTGAGAGTTAAAATCTGGACAGAAAGTTAGGGTTGAAAAGATACGAGTGCATAAAATAGATGGTGAAGAGTTAGGTCACGAATTTTATGTCTAAATTGTAGTTCAATGAAATAGCTTTCCAAAAAGTCCGACCACGACTTGTTTCGAGGTCTGGAAGTCGATTTTTTGATTTTTACGAGATAAGGTGTCAAAGCTGTTAAACCGGGACAGTTTTGGGGTAAAAGTTTGGGGTTCAATGGTGGACTTAAAAGAGGTATTTTTCTTAGATAATTAATTGAGATGAATTTTAGGGTTATGTGAGACCTCTGTAAAAAGGATTCGCGATAATAAGTTGTGTAAGTATTTTTGTAAAATCAAAACTTTTTGGTGTGCGTTCAGATCCGAATCTGGATAGTCAACATGTTTGATTTTATTGTGAGAAATTGGTGTGTGTTATTGAAACATGGCTTCTGGGATTAGCTAGTATGCTTATGAGAGATCATGGTGAATTTTTGGTGTGAGTGTTTGAGTTCGTTTTGAGGTGTTTTGATGAGGGTGAAAGTACCCTAAAATTCTGTGTTTGCTGAGTTTTATTTGTGCAAGGGATTTAGTAAGGTTTAATGTTTAGGAATGTTGGAATGGAGTCTAGGAGATCCATAGTGGGTCATATGAACCTTAGACTTCCATCATATGAATGTTGCATGGGTTGTAGCTTCTAGCTTGACCATGCGTAATGTGTGAATATTTATGTTTTGATAGATTGTGATTGTGATTGGAAGCTGCAGAGTTTGAGGTGAGTTCATAGTCCCAACTTTTTAACTTGTTTTTAAATTGGGATGAGAATGATGCTTTGTGTAATGTTTTGAGATTACTGTGATTATGTGTCGTAAATGTGCTTGGCTTTTAGTTGTTATTATATGAGGCTATGTGATGTGTGATGAACCAGTTTTGATTAGGTGTAATAACCTGATTGACTGGTATTGTGAATGTGATGTGGGCTAATTGGGGGGAAGCACCCAATTGGTTGAGTGAGCTTCCACTCGGATGTGTGTGATCAGTTAGGAGGATGCTTATCCTGTTGCTCGCGCAATGCGACCTAATTGATGAGTTGTGGATTCCAATTAGGAGGATTATTATTATCCTTTTAATCACGCAAGTGACCTAATGGATGAATGTATGATGCGATGTGATGAATGAATGTGATTATGGTTTGTGATGTTTGATGGAATTGACGGTATGTGATGACATGTAGTAAGTATAGTAACGTTAACTATCTGCCTAGCAATGTTTTATGATCACAGTAACCTGATGGATGTTGTTATGTGTCTAAACCTATGAATCTCACCAACATTATGTTGACGTTTTTAAGCATCATTTTCAGGTGAGCATTCTAAGGATTAGATTGATGGAAGTGACTAGATGAGACCTTAGCTGCATACAAGTGGTTCTTTGATGATGTTTGAAGATTGCGATGTTGTATTTGTACGGGTATTGTTATGACACTTTGTGTCTATACATTGCTCTATTTTGTGCATGTAGTATTTCTCTATTGGACACCTGTGTTGTGATGATATCTATGAAGTTGCATCCTCGCGATTCCGCCTTTGGCGAGGTGTGACAGATTGGTATCAGAGCCAAGGTTATAGAGAATTAGGTGGTTTGACCTAGACTATAACCTAGGAGTCCCTCATGTAGTTGCATTTAGGACCTATGTGTATATATAGTATTTTACATGTCTATTTTCCTATATCTGTTTGAGTTGTTTATTTGAGTTTTTGGACGTCCGTCGTATCCCGGTACCTAGTATCGTGCGTGTCATTCATAGTATGGCACCTCTTGCGCGTAAGATGTTTCGTTGGACTATCGTTGTCGCTACGGGTTGCAAGAGAGTTGGTAGGACGAAGTGGATCAACAGAACGATCCTAGTTCCTGCTAGCCTGCTTCCGTGCGCGATTGAAGAGAAGTGAATCTTAGAGAGTGGTGATGGAAAGGAGAAAGAAGGGTACGAGACGGTGGTGGCCGATAGGGAAGGCTTCACCACTAGGTACCCTGGAAGAGTAAGTTTAATCGATCTGAGTAGAGAGGCAAGTGCGAGAATGGAGTTTGAGCCGTAGTGCGACGTCTTTTGTTTTGTGCCACGTTTTGGAATTTTTTTTTTTGTCTTTTGCTGTCTGGAGCCATGTTGGAGCATGACTTCTCTTGAGTTTTGTATCGATCGTATCTGAGTGGTTTTGTTTATGGTGTTTAGGTGATCATTGGAATTGTTCCATGTGAGATGATCGGTTGCATGAAGTGCGGTCATAGGAGGGAGTACACTTGTGAAAGGGGGCATAGATAATTATGGTGGCCAACATAATTATACATGCGCCACAACACAAGTGGACTTGCAAGTATGATAGCATGGATTGCGATGTTTATTATGTGCTATGTGGTAGTGGTGTGTTATCATTAAGATGTGTGGTTTTGGAAGCAAGTATACGTGTGGAATAGGCTTTATAACTATGGTCGCGAACATAATTATAAAGGTATCACACACGTGGGCTTGTGACCATGATTACATTGATTGATGTTTGTTGTTATATGTTGTGTTATATGTTTTGAGATGATGTTAATGGAGGTTGTATGGTTAGAGAGGTGTTCTCTTAACCATTTGGACAACCGTTATATGTTGGGGTGTGTAGGTGGTGAGAATCCACTCTACCTATCATATGATGATACCCCGGTTATATGTTGGTAATGATGTTGTAATGTTTAAGATAGAGCGTATGCTAGACATTCCGTTCGGATATCTAGTTCTAGGTTTGGCGCCCATGTTCATACCATGTTGGTATGAATTCCTTATCTTCGTTTCGATGCTGTGGTTGAGATTGGTTGTTCGGATTTGTTTCTATTGGATGTTGGTGCTTTTCTGTGGTTAATCCTTACGTTCATTCTGCGAATGAATATTGGATTATCCTTCGAGTACTGTTGGTTCGTGATAAGATGGTGCAACACCAATTGGATTTGGTGACATGTTTGCGACCTATTGGGATTGGTGTATGTTTATGACTTTGATTTGACCGTTGTACGAATGAGTCTTTTCGTCCTTCGTTTGGATTGTAATGTATTTGCGTGAGTTTTCGCTGGTATGAGTTTGCTTGATGAATATTGAGATGGAAGTAGTTTGTGGTAGAAGAGATGGAAGTTGATAAGGTTATTCGTGAGTATGTTATCGTGTTAGAGGGTGTTCCGTTCAAGATTGACTTAATACCCTTAGGACACGATAGTTTTGATAGTGGTGATAGGGATGGATTGATTGGCTAGGCATGAGGCTGAGATAGTATGCCATGAGAAGGTGGTACGGAATTCCACTAGAGGATGGCGGTGTGTTACGGGTACAAGTGGAAGGTATGGAGAAGAAATCGAAATCCCTTAAGAGTTCGAAGTCTAGAGGACTCTAAGTGGGGGATATTCTGGTCGTGTGCGAGTTTCGGGCATTTTTTTTCCCTGAGGATTTGTCCGGATTACCGCCAATACGACAAGTGAAGATTCGTATCGAATGGATTCTTGGAGCGATGCCTATGGTAAAGGCTTCCTGCTGATTGGCACCGACGGAGATGTAGGAGTTGACTACGCGGTTGAAAGGGCTCCGAGAGAAGGGGGTCTATTCGGCATAGTCATTCTCCGTGGGGAGCGCCTGTATTGGTTGTAAGAAGGAAGATGGTTCGTTTAAGTTGTGTGATGATTATCGTGAGTTGAACAAGTTGACGGTGAAGAATCGATACCCTCTTCTTAGAATTGATGACTTGTTCGACCAGTTGCAAGGTGCGCGATTCTTTTCTAAGATAGACTTGCGATCTGGTTATCATCAATTGAGAGTCTACGAGGAGGATATTCTGAAGATGGTTTTAGGACTTGTTATGAGCACTTTGAGTTCACGGTTATGCCATTTGGGTTAACTATTGCACCCGCGGTGTTCATGGATTTGATGAATCGCGTGTGTAAGCCCTTTTTGGATAAGTTTGTGATTGTGTGCATCGACGATATGTTGATCTATTGTAAGACGAAGGAAGAGCATGGAGAACATTTGAGGGTGATACTTGGTTGCTAGAGAATGAGAAGTCGTATGCCAAGTTCTCGAAATGTGAGTTTTGGTTACACGAGGTGCGATGTCTTGGACGTGTGGTGAATAGTGAAGGTGCAAATGTGGATCCTAGTAAGATTGAAGCGGTCAAGAATCGGAAGGCTCCTATGACGCTTTCTGAGATACGCTCTTTCTTAGGATTGGGGGATATTATAGGAGAACGGGAAGTATGTTGGAGAAGAGAACGGGAGAAGGCTTTTCAGTCGCTAAAGAATAGTTGTGTAGTACACCTATTCTAATGCTACTTGACGGGCCAGATGGTTTTGTGGAGTATTATGAGATGTCGAATTAAGGTTTTTGGAGGTGTTAATGCAAAGAGTGAAGGTGATAGTTTATGCATCCCGATAACTCAAGATCTATGAGAAGAATAATACCACTCATGATCTAGAGCTTGGTGTGGTTGTATTTGCTCTCAAGAATTGGAGATGTTAGTTGTATGGTATGAAGAGTATCGTTTGAGCTGATCATGAGAGATTTCAGCATATTTTTACTCAGAAGGAGCTGAATATGCGCAAAAGAGTGATGGATGGAACTGCCAAGCGATTATGATTGCGAGACACGCTATCATCCTAGAAAAGTGAACGTGGTGGCTGATGTGTTGAGTAGAAAGGAAAGGACTAAGTTTAAAGGTGTGTGAGCTATGAGCATGACGTTGCAGTCGGGAGTTGAAAATGAGATATTGGCGGAGCAAGAGGAAGCTTTCAAGGATGAGAACGATATGGTTAAGATATTGCGTGCGTTAGATCAATAGATGGAGAGAACGGAGGATGGTGGACTATATTTCCTAGATGGGATATGGATTCCACTGGTAGAACATGTAAGAAGAATGATTATGTAGTTGAGATCAGCTAATGGAAGGGAATGAATATTGAGGATTGTATTTTGCGGACTAGTTATTGGTTCCACTGGGAAGGAACATAAGGACATCAAGCATGCAAGGTAATTGATACATCCTAGGATGGATAAGACGTATTGTTACCTTAGCAAGAGATGTATTGAGGAACGAGTATGAGGAGGAATGCAAGTGCCTTAGCAAGTATTTGATAAGCTTGAAGATGAAGATTGATATCAACGAATGTGTTAGAGAGATTGATGTAGAAAAGGTAGAGAGTCGTGGAGTATCGCGGCAATCAGCTTATATCGAGTTGAAATATTTGTCTTGCGATTGTGGTAAGTATTTTAAGGAGCTTTGAGAACGCGTATGTAGATGAGTACGACTGGTCATTCTTAAATGAATGGACTAAGTGAGCGTACAAATCAGGCGTTGGATGAAGTGCTGAGAGCGTGGGTATGATTGATGTTGGAGGAAGTTGGGGTATGCATTTACCTTAGCTGAGTTCTCCTATAAACAATTAATATTCTAGTATTGAGTATGTGCTGTTTGAGATATTGTATGGAAGGAAGTGTATATCACTTGTTCTATGGGCATAGGTTGGCGTGAGCCAACGAATTTTGTCCTGAACTGGAACAGGAGATTACGAGTAAGTTTTGCGGAATTGAGAAAGACTTAAGGCTGCGAGAGATCGCCGTAAACCTTTGGGTTTAATGTTGGTGATTTTGGAATAATGAAACTGTATTTTTGGGAAGGCGTTGTGCGTTATGATGAGAAAGGCAAGTTGGCATTGAGACTGGTAGGACTGTTTGTGAATACAGAAAGGAGTGGACTTGTGGCATGTCGGTTGGGATTGACTGAGGAGTAAGTAGTGTGCATGATACGTTTCACGTATCTAATCTGAGAAAAAAAAAGTGTTTGGCGGATGCTAGTTTGCATGAGCCATTGGCTGTGATTAAGGTTAACAGGACCCTTCGATTGTCGAGGAACCTGTTGAGATTGTGGAGTGAGATGTTAAGAGTGGGAGTGTGGTAACGAAGCGTTAGTAGATGTATGATGGGATTTGAAGTGTGATGTTGAGCTTATTTGGGAACACAAGGATCTGATGAGATCTAAGTACCCAAGGTTGTTTTATTGATGAGGTTGGTGAGTAGAACCGTTTGTTGTCGGATTTAGATTGTGGAAGTAGATGCGGGATATCGTATGTGCCTGTGAGATGTCATTTGGATTGCTGGTGTTATTGATCGGCGTAGTGTGTCTATTGTTGAGTATCGTTGGAGTATTAGGATGTTTTGATCATGCGTATTCGGGTATCTGGTTGGCTTGTGCTTTGTGGTTCTTTCTCTATGATTGTTTTATCATGGTAGAATCCCACATAGTCATGAGAGTGATAGATGATTTATGGTTTTATAGTGTGGTTTTATCCCGCTTTAATATTCATAAATTTTCTTGATGTTTTGACGAGACGAGTTGAAATCTCGGGACGCGATTTCCCTAAGTGGGGGATGATGTGACAACCGTGATTTTAGCAGATCAGTTTGACTGATAGTCTCTAGTTGTGTGGTTTGCTTGGTGTGATTAAGTGTATTATGTGTTATGGATATATGTGAGATATGTAGGATTTGGATATGATATGCATGAAAATGATACTAAATCCCTTTGCTTGTGTGAGTGTGTTGAGAAGGTAGTGTGATTGAGAAATGGTAATTTCACTTTTAGACGCCTTTGTGGTGTGAAAATGAAATTATATTATGTTTTGTGATTTCGTGTTTTCGAGTAACGAGTCTTTGCTTAAGTGATTGAGCTTTGATGAGTTACAAGAGAGTTATTTTGATGAGTTGAGTTGTAAAGTGAGTCAAAATCTATTTATGGAAAGTTGATTTTGAAAATGAGTTGTTTTCCCGGTTTGTCGTAAAATTAAGGATTTATCGCGAATGATGATAGGTTTTGATACGAGAGTGCAATAAATATGAAAACTATGAGGTTTTGAAGGTAATAAGTAAATTTAATAAAAAAAAAAAAAAATATGTATATGTATTATGAAAATCGGCCAAAGGGTTTAAAAAGGGAAAAAGGAAACAAAGTTTGAGTCCAATTATGACACCTAGTAATAAGGAAACCTAGTCCAACTCAAACAAGCCCAACCCCTACCCTATATAATCAAAACCAACGACCTAAAACCTATTTTTCTGCACTTTGGGTCGAATTCAATGAGAGGGGGAAGAAGAAAATTAGGGTTTTCACTTTTGGAGCTAAAACAAGACTTAAGGTATAATTCTAACACTTGTTCTATGCAATTAATTGGTTAATTATTGAGATTCATGCAATAATGATTATGATGGAATTAGGGTTTGTAAGTTTCTGTAAATTAATGATATTAAACCTATTGGGATCATTAATTAGTAATATTATGGCGAATGGTTAAGAGATTAGAGGTTAAAACACGTTAATTTGAGAGTTAAAATCTGGACAGAAACATAGGGTTGTAAAGATACGTGTGCATAAAATAGATGGTGATGAGTTAGGTCACGAATTTTATGTCTAAATTGTAGTTCAATGAAAGAGCTTTCCAAAAAGTCCGACCACGACTTGTTTCGAGGTCTGGAAGTCGACCTTTTGATTTTTACGAGATAAGGTGTCAAAGCTGTTAAACCGGGACAGTTTTGGGGTAAAAGTTTGGGGTTCAATGGTGGACTTAAAAGAGGTATTTTTCTTAGATAATTAATTGGGATGAGGTTTAGGGTTATGTGAGACCCCTGGTACGAGGATTCGCGATAATAACTTGTGTAGGTATTTTTATAAAATCAAAACTTTTTGGTGTGCGTTCAGATCCGAATTTGGATAGTCTATATGTT
Source organism: Artemisia annua (assembly GCA_014162995.1). NCBI lineage: Eukaryota > Viridiplantae > Streptophyta > Magnoliopsida > Asterales > Asteraceae > Artemisia > Artemisia annua. The sequence goes on from LBNU01013641.1 coordinate 9,306, forward strand.
TGATTTTATTGTGAGCAAATGGTGTGTGTTTTTGAAGCATGGCCTCTGGGATTAGCAAGTATGCTTATGAGAGACCATGGTGAATTTTTGGTGTGAGTGTTTGAGTTCGTTTTGAGGTGTTTTGATGAGGGTGAAAGTACCCTAAAATTCTGCGTTTGCTGAGTTTTATTTGTGCAAGGGATTTAGTGAGGTTTAATGTTTAGGAATGTTGGAATGGAGTCTAGGAGATCCATAGTGGGTCATATGAACCTTAGACTTCCATCATATGAATGTTGCATGGGTTGTAGCTTCTAGCTTGACCATGCGTAATGTGTGAATGTTTGTGTTTTGATAGATTGTGATTGTGATTGGAAGCTGCAGAGTTTGAGGTGAGTTCATAGTCCCAACTTTTTAACTTGTTTTTAAATTGGGATGAGAATGATGCTTTGTGTAATGTTTTGAGATTACTGTGATTATGTGTCGTAAATGTGCTTGGCTTTTAGTTGTTATTATATGAGGCTATGTGATGTGTGTGATCAGTTAGGAGGGTGTTTACCCTGTTGCTCGCGCAAGCGACCTAATTGAAGATGTGATTTCCGATTGGGTTTAACGACCTAATTGACGACATGTGTTTTCCGATTAGGAGGATTATTATTATCCTATAAATCCCGCGCAAGCGACCTAATCGATGTACACATGGTCGAGGGTATGTATGGTATGATGATTGACTGGTATTGTGAATGTGATGTGGGCTAATTGGGGGGAAGCACCCAATTGGTTGAGTGAGCTTCCACTCGGATGTGTGTGATCAGTTAGGAGGATGCTTATCCTGTTGCTCGCGCAATGCGACCTAATTGGTGATTTGTGAACTCTGATTAGGAGGATGCTTATCCTGTTGCTCGCGCATGCGACCTAATTATGAGTATGTGTATGGTATGATGTTTGATGGAATTGACGGTATGTGATGACATGTAGTAAGTATAGTAACGTTAACTATCTGCCTAGCAATGTTTTATGATCACAGTAACCTGATGGATGTTGTTATGTGTCTAAACCTATGAATCTCACCAACATTATGTTGACGTTTTTAAGCATCATTTTCAGGTGAGCATTCTAAGGATTAGATTGAAGGAAATGACTAGATGAGACCTTAGCTGCATACAAGTGGTTCTTTGATGATGTTTGAGATTGAGATGTTGTATTTTGTACGGGTATTGTTATGACACTTTGTGTCTATACATTGCTCTATTTTGTGCATGTAGTATTTCTCTATTGGACACCTGTGTTGTGATGATATCTATGAAGTTGCATCCTCGCGATTCCGCCTTTGGCGAGGTGTGACAGGAGTCGGTGCAAACGGATTAAAGAATGCATTGGGATCGTAATTTGCAGGTTCGGGTACTTCTTGTAGATTCAGATCTTCAGGTGCATTTTATGAGTTGGAGTCTGTCTGTTCATCTGCTGTTGGAGGTGCATCAGTTTCTACAGTAGTTGTAGTAACGGGTGTATCAGGTACTGGAATAGTGGCAGGTTGAGCAGCGGAATCGGTGGATACATTTTGTGCACGATTCTCAAAAGAGTCATCAAACAGTGGAGTGAACAACGTTTCCAATTCTTGACGGGTTAAAGGTAAAGTTGCAGCTGAACGATCTGGGAAATTTAAACGGTTAAGTTCGGGTCCTAAGCTGTTGCGCTCAGAAGCCATATCAGTGAGCTCATCAAAATTAGC
>LBNU01013641.1:14524-29766 GCA_014162995.1 Artemisia annua
ATTGCTAGCACCCGTATCACTGAGTTAGAGGGGCAGGGAGCTGGCATGAGACAGGAGATCACTGAGCTTCGTGAGAGCATCCAGCATGAGCGTCATATGAGGGGACGCCTCGCAGACCAGTGTATTTTGGATGGTACTCGGATTGCTACCTTAGAGCGTATTGCTGAGGAGGCTCAGTCACGTCAGAGACAGACCGATGACATCATGGCTAGCTTGACCAGGCAGATCCGAGAGCTCCAGGGTCGTTTGGGTATTCCACCCGGCGATTTCTAGACTAGACTAGTATTTTATGTAGCTTTTGTATCTATACCTTAGCCACGGGGTGTGTGGCATAACTAAAGACGCTTGTGATATTTTGTATGTTGTACAAAACTGTGACAAGTTATGTAGACTTATGGTATGATGATGCTATATGATGATATCGGCCTATGTTAGCCGAGATTTTCCCATGTATTATTCATGTGTGTTATGGTTGTCGTAGTTGACTCATATTGTGATTTATTCTCATCGTGCTTATTGTATCGTATTCTTTTCATGATTCATTCTTGTCATGTGTTACTCCTATCTTCTGTGGCCGATCTTGTTGTGATTTGCTTATGTCATGGTTGTATGTATACACTTGTGATGACCTTTGTTACTTATGGATCCTAATTATTGTTATTTCTTGTGATTAGAAGAAAAATGCCACCAAAGAAACAAAGCATGAGTACAGCTGCCATCAATCGACTTGTTGCTCAAGGAGTCGCTACACAAGTGGCTGCTGCTATGGCTGAATACGAAACCAATCGCAACAGTGGCAACGGCGGGGAGGCCAGTGGAACAGCAACTAGAGTTGAACCCGCGGCTCGTGGGTGTACTTACAGGGAATTTTCAGTTTGCAAACCACAGACTTTTAGTGGCACTGAAGGAGCCGTTGGTTTGGTTCGATGGTTCGAGAAGTTGGAAACGGTTTTCCGCATGTGTAAGTGCGCAGAGGACTGTAAGGTAACATATGCTACAGGCACTTTGCTGGACGGTGCCTTATCATGGTGGAATGCTTATGCTCAGTCAGTGGGAATTGATACTGCTCTTGAAACACCATGGGCTGATTTTAAGGAAATGATGATGACTGAGTATTGTCCAAGAAATGAGGTTCAAAAGATGGAAGTTGAGTTTTGGAACCTAACTGTGAAAGGAGTTGACATTGCTGCCTATACTAAGCGATACAATGAATTGTCTACTCTTTGTCCTGAGATGGTTTCTACTACTCGAAAGAAAATTGAGAGGTATATTTGGGGACTTCCGCCTAGTATTCAGGGAAATGTCACATCTTCTAAGCCAAGTACTCTGAACGAGACAATCCGCATGGCTCATAATTTAATGGACCAAGTTGTTCGAGCAAGGGCTGCTCGAGAGGGCAATACTAGTAACCGCAACAACAACCGCTACAACAACAGAAACAACAACAAGAGAAAATGGGATACAACTCAGGGAGGAAATGCTACACCACAACCCAACAAAAGACAAGAAACGGTTAAGGCCTATGCAGCAGGACCAACTGAGAAGACAGGATATGGCGGAACTCTTCCAAAGTGTGACAAGTGTCAACGTCACCACAACCCAGGACAATGTCCCCCACTATGTGGTAATTGTAAGAAGATGGGTCATTTAACCAAGGATTGCAGATTCCCTACCAATGCAACAAATCAAAGAGCTCCAGGTACATGTTTCGGATGTGGCGAAACTGGACACTACAAGAACAATTGCCCAAAGGATAAGAACAAGGGAGCTGAAACTCAGAAAAGTGGAGCTCGAGGAAGAGCCTACAATCTCCGAGGAAGAGAAGCTAGAGAGGACCCGGATGTTGTAACGGGTACGTTTCTTCTCAATAACCATTATGCTTCAGTTTTATTTGATTCGGGTGCTGATAGGAGCTTTGTGTCTACTACCTTTGTTCCTTTACTTAACATCACACCAACCACTCTAGACACAACATACAATGTCGAACTAGCTAATGGCAAGTTAGTAAGCACCAACACTATCATTCATGGTTGTACCCTTAACCTCCTAAACCACCCATTCGAAATCGACCTTATGCCTGTAGAACTCGGTAGTTTTGACGTCATAATTGGTATGGATTGGCTGTCCAAACATCGCGCTAGAATTATCTGCGATGAAAAGGTTATTCATCTCCCTCTTAATGGTGAAACCTTGATTATTCGTGGTGAGCGAAGTGGAACGCGGTTGAGCATCATATCATGTATAAAGACCGAAAAGTACATAAAGAAAGGATGCTATGCTTTTCTAGCACACATAACCGAAAAGAAGTCGAACGAGAAACGATTGGAAGATGTACCAATTGTTCGAGATTTCCCAGAAGTCTTTCCCGAAGAATTGCCGGGACTACCACCTACCCGACAAGTCGAGTTTCAGATTGATTTAATTCCAGGAGCTGCGCCGGTGGCTAGAGCGCCTTACCGACTAGCACCATCCGAGTTACAAGAATTGTCTAACCAGTTGCAAGAGCTATTAGACAAGGGATTCATTAGACCAAGTTCCTCACCTTGGGGAGCACCTGTCTTATTTGTAAAGAAGAAGGATGGATCTTTTAGAATGTGTATAGATTATCGCGAGCTAAACAAGTTAACGGTGAAGAACCGTTACCCACTTCCAAGAATTGATGATTTGTTTGATCAACTGCAAGGTTCTAGATTTTTCTCGAAGATCGATTTGAGGTCCGGTTACCATCAACTTAGAGTTCGGGAAGAAGATGTCCCGAAAACGGCTTTCAGGACTCGTTATGGTCATTACGAGTTCCAAGTAATGCCGTTTGGATTAACTAACGCACCAGCGGTATTTATGGATCTCATGAATCGGGTGTGCAAGCCGTACTTGGACAAATTTGTAATTGTGTTCATTGACGACATACTAATCTACTCTAAAAGCAAAGAAGAGCACGAAGAACATCTCAAGGCAATTTTAGAATTGCTCAAGAACGAGAAGTTGTATGCAAAGTTTTCTAAGTGCGATTTTTGGATACGAAAAGTACAATTTCTGGGGCACGTAATTGATAGTCAAGGATTGCATGTTGATCCCGCTAAGATCGAGGCTATCAAAGATTGGGAAACACCTAAGACTCCCACTGAGATTCGTCAATTCCTAGGTCTTGCTGGGTATTATAGAAGATTCATCGAAGGTTTCTCTAAGATAGCTAAGCCTTTGACCAAGCTAACACAGAAGAACCAAAAGTATGAATGGGGAGAGAAACAAGAATCTGCCTTTCAGTTGTTGAAACAGAAATTTTGTAGTGCACCGATTTTGGCATTGCCCGAAGGAATGGAAAACTTTGTAGTTTATTGTGATGCTTCGCACAAAGGACTTGGGCCGTACTTATGCAAAAGGATAAGGTTATATCTTACGCCTCTCGACAACTCAAAGTTCATGAGAAGAATTACACAAATCATGACTTAGAGCTAGGAGCGGTTGTCTTTGCACTAAAGATTTGGAGACATTACCTTTATGGCACTAAGTGTATGGTATATACGGATCACAAAAGTCTTCAACACATCTTAGATCAGAAAGAGCTTAATATGAGACAACGACGTTGGTTGGAATTGCTTAGTGATTATGATTGCGAGATTCGATACCACCCAGGCAAAGCAAACGTAGTGGCAGATGCTCTTAGCAGGAAGGAGCGGCTTAAACCTCTAAGAGTAAGATCCTTGGGTATGACAATTTGCTCACCTCTCCCATCTAAAATTCTTGAGGCTCAAACCAAAGCACTTAAGGCAGAGAATCGACCAAAGGAGAATATTCATCGTATGCCAGAAAGTAAGAATGGCTTTACAAAAAGAACAGATGGGTCGTTATGCTTCAAAGATAGAAGTTAGATACCACATTTTGGTGGACTACGAGAGTTGATCATGCACGAATCACACAAGTCAAAGTATTCCATACACCCAGGTTCTGATAAGATGTATCAGGATCTTAAGAAGCTTTACTGGTGGCCTAACATGAGTGGAAAGTTAAACCCCAGGTACATTGGACCATTTAAGATTCTAGCTAGAGTCGGCCCAGTGGCCTACAGACTTGAGCTTCCACCGGAACTCAGTGGTGTGCACAATACGTTTCATGTTTCCAACCTTAAGAAGTGTTTAGCCGACGAATCCCTCATCATTCCATTGGAAGAGATTCAACTCGACGACAAGCTTAACTTCATCGAAGAGCCCGTAGAAATTATGGATCGTGAGGTTAAGCAATTGAAACATAGTCAAATTCCTATCGTCAAGGTTTGCTGGAATTCTCAACGAGGTCCTGAGTTCACTTGGGAACGAGAAGACCAAATTCGTCAGAAGTACCCCCATCTTTTCACTAATACCACTACTACGACCAACACAGACTGAATCTCGCGGACGAGATTCCCTTTTTAGGGGGGTAGACTATGACAACCCGCTATTTTACAGGTCAATACTATTTTCTAAACTTGAATTTAAATTCTTGACATTTAATTTAAAACAATTTACATGAGCTCTTTTACTCGAACCGACACAAATTTGTGAATACATTCTAAGTACCCTAGGACTTAGGCTATTTCTAGTCCACAATGCTCCAGTACCTTGCTCCTACTCCAGTTCACAATTTTATACTATAAAACAAATTTCTACTCTTTAAATACTTACGGTTTTAAATTCAACAAACGTTAATCTTTATTCAAGAATTTAATGCCCGACCTACCCGATTTTCCTCAACAATTATTTTCAAGGTATTTTTATACTTCCAAAATTATTACAAAAGTTCCAAAAATATTTCTTGACGCCCAAGGTAAATTCTTTATAACTTGTGTTTAATTACGTATATTTTTCGTTAACTACTAAACCAATACCCAATACTTATTTTTAACACCCAATACACTCACTAAATACATTTTATACAAAAACTCAACATATACTTCTATTTTCTTTCTTAAACCGCCCCCTCCCCCTATATCTATATAATCTCAAAAGACAAATTTAATTGTTCTACAAGATTTGGTTAGACACCAAATTTCAAATATGGTACATGAGAAAATTAATAAGGCATGCTTCACCATACTCTTCCCCCTCTCCCCCATTCCAACCGGCCAAGATCTTAGGATTTTGTCCCCCAAGATTTTTTTATCTTGACTATATATATATGTTCACTTATACAAGCAATTTCATTACTTACACATCTATTACACCTATATTTTCACAAAGAAAGAAAGATAAACATAACCTCCCAAACCCTTGAACCATTCGACACAACCAAAGAAGGAGAAAGGAAAAAGGAAGCTAGTTGGGCAAAAATCAAGTATACTAAGGGTAGATCACAAGGGCTAGAGTACTAATATTGGGGTTATACAAGTGTTTCATAAGTCTCATCTCACTAATCAACCTTGTAAGTAAACTTACTAATACTTCATGGTTTTCATGATTTTCATGCTTGTTAAGTATCTACACTTGTTTATCACTTGGTACATGTTGATAAATTTTAAAGCTACCATGATCCCTTAGCAAAAGTTATGTCTTAAATAAACTCTTATAACAAAGACACTTTATATAAACATATATGTTAATAAATGTGTAGATCTAAATATTTTTGAAGATTATATACATGGACTTTGAATATTGCTAGGTTTATATTTAGATCACTATACCTTAGTTGGGAAAATAATGGGTGAACTAGGACTAGATATGGAGTTGTGGTTAAGTAGACTAGATGACTAGAAGATTTGTAAAAATAGTTTGACATTTCTAAAGACAAATCTGTCCTATTTGGTTTAATACAGAAAAATCAGTAACTCCCATGCCATATTAGACTAGAAATATAGAAAATAGACTTAATAATGAAAACATAGCCGCTTGAACGGGTTAAAACGGGCTTATAACGAAAAAGATATGCTATTTTCATGATTTACGACGAAAACTATATTTTCTGAAAATATTGAAGCTGTCCAGAATTTTCGAGCTATAAAAACTGAGGTTAGATGATGTCTAGACTAGCCGAGACCTTGAGAAGCCTAGAGTATACTTGAATACCTTCGCGGGGATATATAAAACTTGAAAAACGGAGCTAAGACGAGAAAGTTATGGCCTAATGAAGTTACGGCAAATTAAAACTATTTTGACAGCTTTTAATTTGCTATTAAAAGCTGATGGAAATTTTTAGTAGTAATTTTTGACACTTTATGGTGTATTTTGGTTAAAATGACGTACATAAAAATGGTAGAACATTACGTATACTTATTAGGTGCGTTGGGGATTATCAAAATACTTATTGACTAGACGAATAATGTTTAGTCACGAGATTAACAAGTTACGTTTTCTAAAATGAATAAATTTCCAAATAAAAGATCACATGAACTTAACTATATTTTTTTGACGATAAATATTACAACAACATGTACAAGTGATAATGTAGTGTATAACTTGCATGCTTGACCTTGTTTTCGAACCTAAGACCTATGTACTATTTAGGTTGCGATTAGAGTACCGGACTTTACTTTCTATCTACTAATTTGACCATCGAGAATTGCTTTTGCTAAGGTGAGTCATAGCCCCATTTGTACACTTTTATTACATGATTTCAAATACTTGGGGTGGAAATACATTGCTTTATTTCTATTGCGGACATAAGTACAAAACTGTTACCTTGCCTAAGTTACCGATTACTGCCGCTTAAGTCCCCTTTATCATGAACCGTTAATTACTTGTAAGCGCGGATGTTATGAATAGATCTATTTGGGTTGACACCCCGTCCGGGTTGGTCGCGCCAACTTGTTAAACGGACGCATACCATTCGGATTAATTCCGAGTGCCTGGCAAACACTCATTGGGGCATTATTATTATACTTGATTGTATACGATTACGTCGAGCTTCGGGGTCATGAGCTTAAGGCATTGTATTTTATTTTTGGGTTAACATTGTATTTGTTATAATGGTTGTCCCTATTAAAAATCTTGTGTTCCGCGGATTACTTGTTTACTAAACCTATGATCTCACCAACTATTATGTTGACCTTTTAGCGTGTATTTTCAGGTAACTAAATGAAGTTTGCCTAAGTATGTATGGAATGCGTATCGAGTCACATTTTAGAAGCACATCATGATGAAGATTTTCTTTGCATTACTTAGCGTTTGGTTATGTATTAAAATCTTACATTTTGATGGTGAAACTCTGAAACTTAATGCTTTTGTAAACGTTTATGTTTAAATCAAACGCTTGTTTTAAAATGACTCACTTAGAGGTCATTCTTTATTTCCTTGTACTTTGTATTCCATGAACGTCACTCCCTCGGAATTCCATTCCGCTGCGACCCGATTTTGGGGGTGTGACAAAAACCTCAATTCTTTTCCAAAACATTCTCACGATTAGGTAAACTCATTGTTGAATAATGATAAAAACGTTTTTCTAAAATCATGCATAATAGTCTTACTCTCGTTATCTATAAGTATATAATCTAATGTATACGTATATATGACATTTAGAAGTAAGCAAATTTAATTCAAGGAGACTAAAGATTGTTTCTTAGGATTATTATTAGTTATTCATAAGAGTCGAAGCAATCTTTACTCCACATTTGTTTCATATAGGCACACACTAGAACAAAATCAAGAACTTCATGGTCACATTTGTTCCATCACTAGTTAGCCACTAATAGGTGCCTTCACTTAAGATAAGTTGCCTTAGGTTCCTTTAATTGCTTAATTGTTTATTTGCCTTAATATGCATGCTTAATTATGATTATATGTTTATTTGCTTGCATGTATACTTTTCATGTAAATTCCACTATGAAAATGCTTGCCTAGTTGCCTAAAGAGTTGGTCTTGCCCAAAACCAAACCCCAAAACAAACACCTTTCTGGAAAAACTTCACCAAAAACCCAATTCTGGCAACCTGGATCCTCAGACCAGGGCGGCCCCCTTAAATCAAAGGGGCGGTCCCCTTAAAATTAAGGGGACCGGCCAGCAATTAAGGGGGCCGGCCATCTGCTGGACGAGGGTTACTGTTTGCTTTCTGCTTTTCAGCCCATTTCACCCTATTTTGATTCCTCATTTCCCTGAATTCACAAACACCTTTTGTTAATCAAATCCAACACATATTCTCCTTCCATAAACACAAAATCATCACACTATAAATGCCTCTCATCATCACAAATCATTGCTCATTCATCCAAACATGTCATCTCCCAACAACCAAAAACCCAAGTTTTCAAGAGTTGCTAAAATCTCCGTCAAGCCCGTATGGAGAAGAAAGCTTGATACTTGTCAAAAATCATCATCAATAAATGATGTTGTCTCTAGCCAACCAATACCCAAGCCTTCAAACTACCCAAATAATACCACTCTTCTACATCACCAAGACAACCTCACAATCACACTCACCAATAAAATTCCACCTTCACCCATCTCATCTCTACCAAATGATCCCTTTGAGGAAGATGCTCAATTTCAAAACAACCACCATCACTCTCATCCAAACATGAATCAAATGACTCATGACCAAACCACAAACCCAAATCAAAATCCAACTTCACCATCATCACCTACCTCCGAGCATGCAAAGTTCGTTGATGAGCTCAAGGAAGCTCATGAACTTAATGCTCTTCTTGCGTTGCACCTTACTCAACGCAATTTGGATCAACAACCCTCATCCTCCAATTCATCACCATCAAATCATTTGTTCCATCTTGAGAATCATGTCAACAATTGCATTTGTTGTACATTTCTCCAAGAACAACATCTTGTTCTCAATGAACGTCTCACTTGGATTGAGCATCTACTTACTAAAACATCGTCAACATCACCACCACCTAATCCTTCCACTCCATATCCATCACCTTCCAACCTTTAAATGCATCCTCCATGCCCCTCAATAAAATCACCAACACCATTTTGTTACCCAAGCAAGATCAAGAAACTTCATGATGGCAACTTAGTACTTTCTTAGTGTAGTTTACTAAGAGAAGCATATATGCATGCAAATGTACTAAAGATTATGTTTTAACATAATCTATTTTAATAAATTTATTAATGAATGTTTTGCCTTTGCCATGATTTTTACTTAATTGTCTTGCTTTTACCATATATTTGATTTATTATGCTTTTCTCTATTTGTATGCATTCTATATATATTGTGCTCTCTAAATATTTTTGCAAGCATTCCATCTCTCGATTTCCTTTATGACCTCAAAACGAGGGGGAGTATACGTCAAGGGGGAGCTCCAAGTATATCGGGATAACCTTTTTGATGCTAACAAAAGGGGGAGAATTGATATAAACTCACAATAATACTTGTATATATACTAATTTTTGTCTAATGAGTTTAGATTTTGTAATCATCAAAAAGGGGGAGATTGTTGACATAAATAATGCATAAAAACGTTATTTATATTTTTCGATATCTCTACGTTTTGATGAACACAAAATGTAAAATCATTAAACGTAAGATTACTACGTAAACAAGTATTAAGCTAGTTTATATCATTTTATCCAACTTAATCACTTAAGGTATGAATAAACAAGTGCTTAATACATCTCATGATCAAAGGGGAATTTAATTAATTATTACAAAGTTTATTTAATAATATAAACATATTATATATTTTTAAAAAACACATTTGGTAATAAAAGAAAATGTTTAAATCATACTAAATATATGAATTCAAATTTTTAACCAAAATTAGTTAAGTTTTTCACCAAATAAACTTTCCCCACTAAAAGACAGATTTTCTGGCCGTTACAGCTGGACGGCCCCCTTAATTATAAGGGGCGGCCCCCTTAATTTTAAGGGGGCCGGCCATGAATTAAGGGGGCCGGCCACGCTCCTCTGTCAGAATCTGTCAGAAATTTTCTCCTATAAATACCACCTCAAACCTGGTATTTTTCATACCTCTTGAACGAAAATTTTTAGATCTAAATCTCTCTAAACATCTTCTAAAACCCTTTGATCATTTGATTATTAATCCTTGTTTCAAGTGATTCAATCCCTCCTCATCCATCCTCATCCAAAGTGCAAGAGAAGAATACTCCTTCAACCTCAAGTTTAAGAAGTATTGTATATTTGTTGTGTATATTGTGTATAGCATTTGTAAAGTATTGTTGTGTTTATAGTAAGTAGTTCTAGGAGAGCTAGTTGTGAATAGAAGTTGGGTAGAGAAGAAGATTAAGTAGTGAAGTGGTGTGTAGTAGTGAAGAAGTTGAGGTGTGCACAAGTAGTGAAGAAGTAGTGATAAGTTGTGGTGTGTTGTGAGATTGGTTCTAGCTAGGATTAGGACCCGATATTTAGCTTAGTGTCGTAAATTGGTGTAAGCAAAAGTCGTGTAAGGTTTTCTCCACCATAAGGGAGCTTGTTGACATAGTGAAGAAAACTCCTGAGTTTAGGTGCTCGGGGAGTGGAGTAGGACGAAGAGGAGATTCGTAGCCGAACCACTATAAATCCTTTGTCTCACGGTTCCATTCTTCCATCTCTATCTTTTTACTTACTTACTTACATACTTGTCATATTATATACTTGTTGATATCATTGTTTATAATTGTGCAAGTCTTTTGGTATCACATAAATTTCGGATTGGTGTTTTCATAAACAAAGTTTTTGTAAATTAAAAAGACGTAAAACTATTCAACCCCCCCTTCTAGTTTTCCACATATTTGATCCAATGTATGATGAGTATTTTGAACCTCAACAGATAGTCGAACCAGAACCACAAGTCATAGGTCCTGATGATGCTGCTAATGATGCACGTCAACCTACAAATGGGCCTTCCATCTCAATCTCTCTTAGTCAAAATGCTCCGTCATCCAGTCATACTCAACCCACTCACACCGATCAACCTTCTTCAATTCCTCAAGGAGCCTCATCTGAAAATTCTTTTGAAGTGAATCCCTTTGCTCAACCACCTGATGAACCTTTTGTCAACATATTTGCCCCTGATCCATCCAATGTGGCAACCTCTTCGGAAGATTCTAATACTGCTACATCAGCCCTCAGTAATCAACTTCATGAACATATCAGAAAATGGACAAACGATCACCCAATTGACAACATCATTGGTAATCCATCTCACCCCGTTTCCACACGTTGACAACTTGCCACAGATGCCTTGTGGTGCTTCGTCAGCTCCATACTGTCTAAAAATGAACCGAAGGATTTTAAAGAAGCTTTGACTAAAGCATCCTGGTTCACTGCAATGCAAGATGAAATTCATGAATTTGACCGACTTGATGTATGGGAATTAGTACCTCTTCCCGACTGTGCCATGATTATTGCTCTCAAGTGGATCTTCAAAGTGAAGCTTGACGAATATGGTGAAGTTCTGAAAAACAAGGCTCGGCTAGTGGCCAAAGGATACAGACAAGAAGAGGGTATAGACTTTGAAGAATCATTCGCACCCATGGCTAGAATTGAGGCCATCAGAATCTTTCTTGCTAATGCAGCTAGTCAAAATATGATTGTCTACCAAATGGATGTGAAGACTGCATTCCTCAATGGTCACTTAAAGAAAGTGGTATATGTAAGTCAACCAGAAGGGTTTGTTGATCCTGAACGCCCTAATCATGTCTATCGCTTGAAGAAGGCACTTTATGGACTTAAACAGGCACCTAGAGCATGGTATGATACCCTATCCAAATTCCTTCTAGCCAACAAATTCACCAAGGGTGTGGTTGATCCTACGTTGTTCACCAGAAAGTCAGGCAAGCATCTACTCCATGTTCAGATATATGTAGATGACATTATCTTCGCTTCTTCAGATCCGTTGGAATGTGATCGTTTTTCACAAGAGATGAGTACAGAATTCCAAATGTCCATGATGGGGCAAATGTCATTTTTCTTGGGGTTGCAAATCTCTCAAAATCCCCATGGAATCTTCATCAATCAATCCGTGTATGCTACTGAAATCTTGATGAAATTTGGATTTGAATCATGTGACTCTGTTGACACTCCAATGATTGAGAGATCAAAACTGGATGAGGATGTTGATGGGGCTCCAGTTGACTGATGCGCGTGGATTGCAACACGCACTACGTTTTACCTCTCGAGGGATCTCGAGAAGCTTGCAATCCCCACCAGGCAGTGTACCTGACCGATGTAGTACAGTGTAGTGGCAAGTACCGGGGGATTGATCGTTCTCTCGTAGGGAATAGTGTTCGTTAGGCTAAAGGCTACTCTAATCTAGGTCTAAGGGTGGAGGAAGACTCTTTTTGTATTTTTATATTTTTATGTAAGCAGGTAAAATCTCTGGAGGTCCACACTGATCTAGGTCTCTTTTGGTTAGCACACACACCCATTCCCTTCTCATGAAAATCACAATCCTTAATGAGATGAGACTTACTACCACACACAAAACAAGATTTCTTTTTAAAGGACTTATTCTTAACACAACTTTGTTTATTACACAAAAACTTATCAGAAACAGAACTAGAAACAAAATTATGTTTAGCAGAATAAGTAACTGTCTTTGTTTTGGGTTCATTATCACCTACTTTGGACTTGGGTGAATGAGACTTGTCACTTGAATCACAGGAGGCATAGTCAGTGGACTTTAGGTCTGAGGACTTGTCACTGTTAGAACAAGAGACAAAGTCATTAGTTTTGCAACTAAGGTCTGGCAAGTCACTTGACTTTTTGCCATATAAATGGTGTGATACATCAAATTCTGTGGTAGTGGTGGTGGGCATATGTTCTCCTCTAATTGGTCCAGGTACAACATGCAATTCTCCTTCTCTCACATAATTTTCTAAGCCTGCTGGTGTAGATTTAGACATATCATTGATTGCCTCTACACCAACATACTTCTTAAAACCTAAACCTATTTCAGATTTTACAGATTGACTACCATAGAGAAAGCTAGCTAACTTATCACCAGAAATTAGCCATTCATTATGTCTAGCTACTTCCTTATCTAGTTTCTCTTGCAGTTCTTGTTTTTCTAAATCTACTTTAGCTTTTTCTTTCTCAGAATATTTTAACTCATTTTTAGCACATTCAAAGTCTCTTTCTAACACCCTAATTTTCTCCTCATAAGCTAACTGATTCTTTTGGAACCAAACTTTTTGTTTCTCTAGGGTTTTAACTGCATCATAACAGTGTGTAACAGGTTTGCGATCCGTGGCGACTGTTAGTTTTAGATAGGTTTATGCTCTTCTTCGTCCCATAAGTGTCCTCTATTATACTAGCCTCAAGGCCCGCCTGATGGGCAGGCTACCTTTAAGAATTCTTTAAAAGATGAAAGAAGCACAAAAATGATACAATAATGTTAAAACGACTAAAATGGACAAATGGAAAATAAAAAGGTCATTTTCTTAATAACCATAAAAAGTACATATACTTTATTGTTGGCAAAAAGATAATAAATAAACAAAATAAAATAAAATAAATTTATAATCTATAAAGAGCTTCTTTATATACAACATTCCTCGTAGATTTGATGTAGTTGTCATATTTGTCACAACACAACACTTTTAGACGTTTCTTGCTTTTTACTCTTGAGGAGACTACATAGAGTTGTCCATGTGAAAAAACAGACCATTTTAAACAGAATCTCACTTTAGACAATGTTTGACCTTGACTTTTATTTGTTCTCATGGTAAAACAAACGAAAACTTAAAAAAATGCAACGACATTAGTAAATAAAAAAATGTAATAAAAAAAATCATATACTACAAAAATATGAAAAATTATTTTGGTAATATCAAAGTTTGTAAAGTATGTTGACATAAATAATGCATAAAAACGTTATTTATAGTTTTCGATATCTCTACGTTTTGATGATCACAAAAATGTAAAATCATTAAACGTAAGATTACTACGTAAACAAGTATTAAGCTAGTTTATCATTTTATCCAACTTAATCACTTAATGTATGAATAAACTAGTGCTTAATACATTTCATGATCAAAGGGGTATTTAATTAATTATTACAAAGTTTATTTAATAATATAAACATATTATATATTTTTGAAAAACACTTTTGGTAATAAAAGAAATTGTTTAAATCATACTAAATATATGAATTCAAATTTTTAACCAAAATCAGTTAGTTTTTCACCAAATAAACTTTCCCCACTAAAAGACAGAAAATCTGGCCATTACAGCTGGGTGGCCCCCTTAATTTTAAGGGAGCCGGCCATGAATTAAGGGGGCCGGCCACGCTCCCCTGTCAGATTTTGTCAGAAATTTTCTCCTATAAATACCACCTCAAACATGGTATTTTTCTCACCTCTTGAACGAAAATTTTCAGATCTAAATCTCTCTAAACATCTTCTAAAACCCTTTGATCATTTGATTATTAATCCTTGTTTCAATTGATTCAATCCCTCCTCATCTATCCTCATCCAAAGTGCAAGAGAAGAATACTCCTTCAACCTCAAGTTTAAGAAGTATTGTATATTTGTTGTGTATATTGTGTATAGCATTTGTGAAGTAGTGTTGTGTTTATAGTAAGTAGTTCTAGGAAAGCTAGTTGTGAATAAAAGTTGGGTAGATATGACAACCCGCTATTTTACAGGTCAATACTATTTTCTAAAGTCGATTTATTTATTTTAAGACTTACTTGAAAACGGTTTACGTTTAATTTTTAATTTCATAAGCGTAAAGTCATGAACAATCATAAAATTTCATAATGACAATAGACCATATTTAGTTTATGTTACCACATTTCATTATTAATACTCACTTTCATAATTTAATTGTTGAAGACAATTATACAATAATTCATTACGAATATTTATTTAGTAAACATTTTACACATGCAAATGATCACACGAGGTACCCAATGCTCTAATGAAATACATTTATTACCTTTTACTAACTTACCAGCAATGATTTCCAAAATGCCAAAAAATCATTTCCCCTTGTGCCTAATGTAATTTCTTTATATGAACCGTTTAAATAGCGCGTATTTCGTTAACTAGCTAACTAATACCCAATACATCATTTTTAGCTAACGCCACATACATTCAAAATACACATTTTTATACAAGAACTTCATAAATAATCTCCACATGGGAGACGATTTAACCACCCCTCCCTATTTTAAGGGAAGCAAATTTAACCTCATTAAACATTCTATGTAACCCTGTCAGATTTGGTAAGAAATTTTCTCCTATAAATACCACCTCAAAACATGGTATTTTTTCTCACTCTTGAACGAAATTTTCAGATCTAAATCTAATCTTAGAAACATCTTCTAAACCCTTTGATCATTTGATTATTAATCCTTGTTTCAATGATTCAATCCCTCCCTC
>LBNU01013641.1:30467-47203 GCA_014162995.1 Artemisia annua
GATTTACTAAAATACATACGATACATATTACAAAATCCTAAGACGACTTATATATTTTTAGGTCGTTGTTGAGTTATTCTCGCGTAGAAACACATTTTCATTACTCTGAGTACGTTGATTACTACAGGTGAGTCATAGCCCCACTTGTGCACTTTTATTACATGATTTCAAATACTTGGGGTGGAAATACACTGCTTTATTTTTATTGCGGATATAAGTACAAAACTGTTACATTGCCTAAGTTACCGATTACTGCCGCTTAAGTCCCCTTTATCATGAACCGTTAATTACTTGTAAGCGCGGATGTTATGAATAGATCTATTTGGGTTGACACCCCGTCCGGGTTGGTCGCGCCAACTTGTTAAACGGACGCATACCATTCGGATTAATTCCGAGTGCCTGGCAAACACTCATTTGGGGCATTATTATGCTTGATTGCATACGATTACTTCGAGCTTCGGGGTCATGAGCTTAAGGCATTGTATTTTATTTTTGGGTTAACATTGTAGTTGTTATAATGGTTGCCCTTATTAAAATCTTATGTTCCGCGGATTACATGTTTACTAAACCTATGATCTCACCAACAATTATGTTGACGTTTTAGCGTGTATTTTCAGGTAACTAAATGAAGTTTGCATAAGTATGTATGGAATGCGTATCGAGTCACATTTTGGAAGCACATCATGATGAAGATTTCTTTGCATCACTTAGCGTTTGGTTATGTATTAAAATCTTACATTTTGATGGTGAAACTCTGAAACTTAATGCTTTTGTAAACGCTTATGTTTAAATCAAACGCTTGTTTTAAAATGACTCACTTAGAGGTCATTCTTTATTTCCTTGTACTTTGTATTCCATGAATGTCATTCCCTCGGAATTCCATTCCGCTGCGACCCGAATTTTGGGGGTTGTGACAGTAGAGAAGAAGATCAAGTAGTGAAGTAGTGAAGTGGTGTGTAGTAGTGAAGAAGTTGAGGTGTGTACAAGTAGTGAAGAAGTAGTGATAAGTTGTGGTGTGTTGTGAGATTGGTTCTAGCTAGGATTAAGACTCGACATTTAGCTTAGTGTCGTAAATTGGTGTAACCAAAAGTCGTGTAAGGTTTTCTCCGCCATAAGGGAGCTTGTTTACATAGTGAAGAAAACTCCCGAGTTAGGTGCTCGAGGAGTGGAGTAGGACGAAGAGGAGATTCGTAGCCGAACCACTATAAATCCTTTTGTCTCACGGTGCCATCCTTCCATCTCTATCTTTTTACTTACTTACTTACATACTTGTCATATTATATACTTGTTGATATCATTGTTTATAATTGTGCAAGTCTTTTGGTATTACATAAAGTTTGGATTGGTGTTTTCATAAACAAAGTTTTTGTAAATTAAAAAGATGTAAAACTATTCAACCCCCCCTTCTAGTTTTCCACAATTGGTATCAAGACCCACGTCAAACAAGATTTTAAAAATATATTGTATTTTAAAACTTGAAATCGATCTATGGAAATGGAAAAAATATTTAGAAGGGAAAATTGTTTTTAAACCACCATTTCTTGAAAATGAAAATTTTCTTACATGGAAAAATCAATTCGAAAGTTATGTGAAATCAATAGACTATAATCTTTGGCATGTCATTTCAATTGGTGATATTAAATCAATAAATAATACTTTTGAATAACAAAATAACTTGGCAAAATTTATTATATACAAAGCTATACCAAATGTTGAATATGAAAGAATATTTTTTTGTCAAACGGCAAACGACATGTGGAAAAATCTTTTAAAATATCACCAAGAAAAATGTCAAGCCAAAGAGAAATTTGCACATGAGTTAGTAGCAAAAGAAAGTATTGTAGATAAATATTTAGTTGAAATAAGTACAAGTGCTACTAGTTCAAATGTCTTATATGTAGGTAATGATGCCGAAAACAACATGAGCCATGACAAGAATGAACAAGAAGGCTATGTAGAGATGCCAACCAAGAAGGAACTAAGTGACGATGAAGATGACGATTCTAGTTCCGAAAGTGAAGACGAAGAATATGCAAAGGTTGTCAAAGAATTCAAAAGACTTATCAAAAAGCGACAAAGAGTACAAGATAAAAGGAAAACAACTCGAAGGAAAAGATTTGGTGATGAAGAACAAGAATGTTTCGTTGCTCAAGCGTCAAATGAAGTATGCCTAGGAATTAATTTGGAGCCCGATGAATGGGTAAAGGATAGCGGGTGCTCAAGACACATGACGGGGAATCGCAAGCTATTCTCTACATACAAAGCATACAATGGAGGTAATGTTATTTTTGGTAGTGATTGTCGTGGAAAAGTCATAGGCAAAGGTACGATTTCTCAAGACTCCCTAACTATTGAAAATGTTGAACATGTAGATAACTTAACATATAACTTGCTTAGTATAGGTCAAATATGTGACAATAAGTGTAGGGTTACCTTTACCGATAAGAATAGTGTAATTATTAAGGATGATAAAGTCATAGGTAGAGGAATTAGGAAAGGCGGCGTATATGTCATGAAACTAGGAGATAAATTGGAAGATAGGATATGCCTAGCTACCTTAGACGAAAACTCCACTTTGTGGCATAGGAGATTAGGTCATGCAAACATGCAACAAATACAATCATTGGTGTTTAAGGAACTTGTTAGAAACTTGCCTAGCCTAAAATATAATCAACACTTTTGCAATGCTTGTAAAATAGGAAAACAAGCACATGCTAGTCATAAAGCTAAGAATATAGTATCCACCACTAGATGCTTAGAACTACTTCATATGGACCTCTTAGGTCCATCCGCGGTGCGGAGCTACGGTGGCAATCGCTACACCCTAGTTATAGTAGATGACTATTCACGATACACGTGGACTAGGTTCCTAAGCGATAAAACCGAGGCCATTGAAAAATTTGAGACATTTAGTAAAATGATACAAAATAAGCTAGGATGCTCTATAATTTCAATTAGGACGGACCATGGTAGGGAATTCGATAATGAAATATAATTCGGAAAATATTGTGATTTAAATGGAATATCTCACAACTTTTCCGCTCCACGAACACCTCAATCAAATGGAGTAGTAGAAAGGAAAAATAGGACCTTACAAGAAATGAGTAGAACTATGTTAAATGAACAATCTATTCCACAAAAATTTTGGTGTCATGCCGTAGATACTTCAACATATATACTTAATAGGGTGTCCATTAGACGAATACTAGGAAAAACTCCTTATGAGTTATTAAGAGGTAGAAAACCAAACATAGGCTACTTTAAGGTATTCGGAAGTAAATGTTTCATTCTCAACACAAAGGATTATCTTACTAAGTTTGAACCTAAGTCATATGAAGGAATTTTTCTAGGATATTCGCAAAGTAGTAAAGCATATATAGTCCTAAATAAACACACTATGAAAGTAGAATAATCCTTAAACGTAACCTTTGATGAAACTCCTCGACCACCTAAGACATTACCCTTAGAAGATGATGATGTTATAGAGGAAGAAGCTATTGAGGTTAGTAAAACAAAACCTTTAGGAAATGATATTGAAGAAGAAAATTTAGAAGAAAACGAAGTTATAAATATTAAGGAATCTAGGTCGCACCCATTAGACAACATCATAGGTCACCTAAACCAACGAACACTTAGATCACAAGCGCAAGACAAAAATAATTTCTTTTGTTTTGTGTCGACAATAGAGCCTAAGAATATAAATGAAGCCTTAAAGGACGAAAGTTGGATTATGGCTATGCAAGAAGAATTAAATCAATTCAAAACAAATGATGTTTAGGAACTAGTCCCAAATCCTAGGAATGTGACCATAATAGGAACTAAGTGGGTATTTAGGAATAAATTAGATGAGAATGGAATAGTAACTAGGAACAAAGCTAGGTTAGTCGCCCAAGGTTATAATCAACAAGAAGGAATTGATTATGAGGAAACTTATGCCCCGTAGCTAGATTAGAATCCATTAGAATCCTTTTAGCTTATGCCTGCGCCCTAGACTTTAGGTTATACCAAATGGATATGAAGAGTGCATTCCGTAACAGTTTTATCAATGAGGAGGTATATGTGGCACAACCTCCAGGATTCATTGACTTCGCAAAACCTGATTATGTTTATAAACTAAAGAAAGCTTTATATGGTTTTAAGCAAGCTCCAAAGGCTTGGTATGATAGACTAAAGGCATTCTTGGTTAAACANTGAAGAGTGCATTCCGTAACAGTTTTATCAATGAGGAGGTATATGTGGCACAACCTCCAGGATTCATTGACTTCGCAAAACCTGATTATGTTTATAAACTAAAGAAAGCTTTATATGGTTTTAAGCAAGCTCCAAAGGCTTGGTATGATAGACTAAAGGCATTCTTGGTTAAACATAATTATTCCATGGGAATGGTAGACAACTCTCTCTTCACTAAAAGAAGTGACTCACATATTATCATTGTTCAAATATATGTCGATGACATTATATTTGGCTCAACTTATCAAGAAATGTGTGATGAATTTGTCAAAATCATGCATGATGAGTTTGAGATGAGTATGATGGGAGAATTAAACTTCTTCTTAGGACTACAAATAAAACAATTAGAAGATGGAATATTTTTTAACCAATCTAAGTACATTAAGGAAATGCTTAAGAAATTTGGCCTAGAAGACTCTAAACCACTTAAGACACCTATGTCTACGGAAATTAAACTCACAAGAGATGACGAAGGTGAGTGCGTAGATAACACTAAGTATAGAGGAATGATAGGAAGTTTACTATACTTAACGGAAAGTAGACCCGATATCATGTATAGTGTTTGCCTTTGTGCTCGCTTTCAAGAGGATCCCAAAACCTCTCACCTAGAAGCGGTTAAGCGTATCTTCCGATACATTAAAGGCACTATACACTTAGGATTATGGTATCCTAAGGGATCCGGCATAGAAACCATTGTCTATGCGGATTCGGATCATGCGGGATACTATGTAGATAGAAAGAGCACTAGCGGTATTTGCACGTTTATGGGATGTTGTTTAACATCTTGGTTTTCGAAGAAGCAAACCGCTTTTGCTATTTCTACCACCGAAGCCGAATACGTCAGCGCTGGAATGGAATGTCAACAAGCACTATGGATGAAACAAGCTCTCGTAGACTATGGCATTAGGTTAGAAAATATCCCCATTATAGGATAACAAAGGAGCTATAGACGTAAGTAAGAATCCCATTCAACAGTCTAGGACTAAACATATAGAAATACGCCATCACTTCCTTAGGGATAATGTACAAAATGGAAACATCGCTATAGAAAAGGTAGCTTCGGAAGATAACATAGCCGACATATTCACTAAGCCCCTTAAGCGTGAATTATTTAACCACTTGCGTTTAGGATTAGGAATGATGGAACAAATTGATTAAATTTTCTTGAAGGATCAAAACTTTCTGAAATTTTCAAAATTTTGGACACTTTTAAGTGTCAGATGGGCGGGACCCCTTAAATATATAAGGGCGGCCCCCTTAAAATTAAGGGGACCGGCCTCTATTTAAGGGGGCCGGCCATCTGATGGTAAAAAGTTCTTTGTTTTTTCCCTCTTTCTTCTCAAATCTGAGTCTAGGATTATGTTTTGCACAAAATCAGGAATTGAGATATTTTATTTGCGTAATTATACTTTCAATAAAAACCTCAATTCTTTTCCAAAACATTCTCACGATTAGGAAAACTCATTGTTAAATAATGATAAAAACGTTTTTCTGAAATCATGCATAATAGTCTTAATCTCGTTATCTATAAGTATAAAATCTAATGTATACTTATATATAACATTTAGAAGTAAGCAAATTTAATTCAAGGAGACTAAAGATTGTTTCTTAGGATTATTATTAGTTATTCATAAGAGTCGAAGCAATGTTTACTCCACATTTGTTTTATATATGCACACACTAGAACAAAATCAAGAACTTCATGGTCACATTTGTTCCATCACTAGTTAGCCACTAATAGGTGCCTTAACTTAAGATTAGTTGCCTTAGGTTTCATTAATTGCTTAATTGTTTATTTGCTTTAAATGCATGCTTAATTATGATTATATGTTTAATTGCTAGCATATATGTTTTTCATGTAAGTTAGACTATGAAAATGCTTGCCTAGTTCCCTAAAGAGTTGGTCTTGCCCAAAACCAAACCCCAAAACAAACACCTTTCTGGAAAGACTTTACCAAAAACCCGTTTCTGGTAACCTGGATCCTCAGACCAGGGCGGCCCCCTTAAAATTAAGGGGACCGGCCACTAATTAAGGGGGCCGGCCATCTGTAGGTCGAGGTTCCCTGTTTACTTTCTGCTTTTCAGGCCATTTCACCATATTTTGATTCCTCATTTCACTGAATTCACAAACACCTTTTGTTAATCAAATCCAACACATATTCTCCTTCCATAAACACAAAATCATCACACTATAAATGCCTCTCATCATCACAAATCATTGCTCATTCATCCAAACATGTCATCTCTCAACAACCAAAAACCCAAGTTTTCAAGAGTTGCTAAAATCTCCGTCAAGCCCGTATGGAGAAGAAAGCTTGATACTTGTCAAAAATCATCATCAATAAATGATGTTGTCTCTAGCCAACCAATACCCAAGCCTTCAAACTACCCAAATAATACCACTCTTCTACATCACCAAGACAACCTCACAATCACACTCACCAATAAAATTCCACCTTCACCCATCTCATCTCTTCCAAATGATCCCTTTGAGGAAGATGCTCAATTTCAAAACAACCACCATCACTCTCATCCAAACATGAATCAAATGACTCATGACCAAACCACAAACCCAAATCAAAATCCAACTTCACCATCATCACCTACCTCCGAGCATGCAAAGTTCGTTGATGAGCTCAAGGAAGCTCATGAACTTAATGCTCTTCTTGCGTTGCACCTTACTCAATGCAATTTGGATCAACAACCCACATCCTCCAATTCATCACCATCAAATCATTTGTTCCATCTTGAGAATCATGTCAACAATTGCATTTGTTGTACATTTCTCCAAATACAACATCTTGTTCTCAATGAACGTCTCACTTAGATTGAGCATCTACTTACTAAAACATCGTCAACATCACCACCACCTAATCCTTCCACTCCATATCCATCACCTTCCAACCTTTAAATGCATCCTCCATGCCTCTCAATAAAATCACCAACACCATTTTGTTACCCAAGCAAGACCAAGAAACTTCATGATGGCAACTTAGTACTTTCTTAGTGTAGTTTCCTAAGAAAAGCATATATGTATGCTATTGTACTCAGGGTTCTAAATAGCGTGCTATAGCGCCGCTATAGCGACGCCATAGCGTGAGGCGTGGCCTCCACGTTACGTAACAGGTCAAGGCGTCATCTCTAGGCGTAGCGTGCAACAAAGCGTGATAAGGCGTGATAAAGCGCGCTATAGCGCAAGGCGTGGCGCCATTTTTTGAAGCTTTTAAGATTTTATTTATTTTTTAATTATTTTAAAGAGATTTATTGGACTTGAGCTTATTTACAAGTATTTATTCGGGCTTAGTAAATCCATAACTGAGTTTTAAGCGTATTAGCTAACTAATATTGAAAACTCTATAAATATTTTTTGCCGCTTTGAATCACGCCTTAAAAACGTTATGACGCAACGCCTCACGCTAAAGCTTGAGGCTTGGCTATGCCGCTACGCCGCGCTTCACGCTATTTATAACCTTGATTGTACTAGATTATGTGTTTAGCATAATCATGTTTAATAAATTTATTAATGGATGTTTTGTTTATGTCATGACTTTTAATCTATTATCTTGCCTTCATCATCAATTTTATGCTTTGCTCTATATGTATGAATTCTATCTATATATATATATATATATATATATATGTTGTGCTATCTAAATATTTTTGCAAGCATTCCATCTCTCGATTTCCTTTATGACCTCAAAACGAAGGGGAGTATACGTCAAGGGGGAGCTCCAGGTATATCGGGATAACCTTTTTGATGCTAACAAAAAGGGGAAGAATTGATATAAACTCACCATAATACTTTTATATATACAAATTTTCGTTTAATGAGTTTAGATTTTGTAATCATCAAAAAGGGGGAGATTGTTGACATAAATAATGCATAAAAACGTTATTTATATTTTTCGATATCTCTACGTTTTGAAGATCACAAAATGTAAAATCATTAAACGTAAGATTAATACATAAACAAGTATTAAGCTAGTTTATATCATTATATCCAACTTAATCACTTAAGGTATGAATAAACAAGTGCTTAATACATCTCATGATCAAAGGGATATTTAATTAATTATTACAAAGTTTATTTAATTATATAAACATATTATATATTTTTGAAAAACACTTTTGGTAATAAAGAAAAATGTTTTAATCATACTAAATATATGAATTCAAATTTTTAACCAAAATCAGTTAGTTTTTCACCAAATAAACTTTCCCCACTAAAAGACAGAACTTCTGGCCGTTACAGCTGGGCGGCCCCCTTAATTTTAAGGGGGCCGGCCATGAATTAAGGGGGCCGGCCACGCTCCTCTGTCAGAATCTGTTAGAAATTTTCTCCTATAAATACCACCTCAAACCTGGAATTTTACACACCTCTTGCACGAAAATTTTCAGATCTAAATCTCTCTAAACATCCTCTAAAACCCTTTGATCATTTGATTATTAATCCTTGTTTCAAGTGATTCAATCCCTCATCATCCATCCTCATCCAAAGTGCAAGAGAAGAATACTCCTTCAACCTCAAGTTTAAGAAGTATTGTACATTTGTTGTGTATATTGTGTATAGCATTTGTGAAGTAGTGTTGTGAAGTAGTTCTAGGAGAGCTAGTTGTGAATAGAAGTTGGGTAGAGAAGAAGATTAAGTAGTGAAGTAGTGAAGTGGTGTGTAGTAGTGAAGAAGTTGAGGTGTGTACAAGTAGTGAAGAAGTAGTGATAAGTTGTGGTGTGTTGTGAGATTGGTTCTAGCTAGGATTAGGACCCGACATTTAGCTTAGTGTCGTAAATTGGTGTAAGCAAAAGTCGTGTAAGGTTTTCTCCGCCATAAGGGAGCTTGTTGACATAGTGAAGAAAACTCCCGAGTTAGGTGCTCGGGGAGTGGAGTAGGACGAAGAGGAGATTCGTAGCCGAACCACTATAAATCCTTTGTCTCACGGTGCCATTCTTCCATCTCTATCTTTTTACATACTTACTTACATACTTGTCAATTTATATACTTGTTGATATCGTAGTTTATAATTGTGCAAGTCTTTTGGTATCATATAAAGTTCGGATTGGTGTTTTCATAAACAAAGTTTTTGTAAATTAAAAAGACGCAAAACTATTCAACCCCCCCCCTTCTAGTTTTCCACATATGGGATTTGACCCTAGTTGGGTATTTTGTTGGGATGAAAATGAGTTATAGAGAGATCTATTGGCATCTTAGGAGGATGTGGAGGTTGTATGGGCTTGATAAAATTATTACCATGGATAATGGTTTGTACTATCTTAAGTTTAATTCCATGGAAGGTATGCAAACTGTTATTGAAAATGGGCCCTGGCTTGTGGATCAAAAGCCATTATTTCTTCATAAGTGGGAAGCTGGTCTGTGTCTTGTCAATCCAGAGCCGACAAAAGTTCCTCTATGGGTTAGAATTTTCAATGTTCCTCTTGAAGCATGGAATGTGGAAGGTATAAGCAGAATTGCAAGTAGAATTGGCACTCCTATTCTTATGGATAGAATCACTACTTCCATGTGTGAGAATGCTTTTGGCAGAGCTACTTTTGCTAGGGTCCTAGTAGAAGTTGATGCTGCAAAGGGTCTTCCTGGATGTATTGAGGTTTGTTATAAGAGTCTTGGAAGGTCTATGAATCTTGGTGTTGAATATGCTTGGAGTCCTTCTGTATGCTCTCATTGTAAGGTTTTTGGGCACACTTTTGAAGCTTGTACTAAGAGGGAATTGACAGAGGTTGAGGTTGCAAAGATGAATGAAATCAATGCTCAAAATGCTTAGAAAACTAACAGTGAAATGAATGCTAATGACACATGGAGAACTGTCTCTTATAAGAAAGTGGTTAATAATGGTAATGCAAGCAATCAGGTTAATAATCAATTTGTCAATAGAGGCCCTTACAATACAAGAAGTAATGCAGCTAGAGGAAGGGGTGGCTTCACTGGCAGAGGTGGATATAAGAATATTCAAAAAGGTGAGAGCTCAAAGTCTGTGGACACTCAAAAAGACCCAGTGGTGAATAAGAGTAGTACTGAGAATGCTGGTTTTGAAAGTGTTGCAAAGAAGAATAAGGCTATTAATAAGGAGAATGCTCAAAAGAAGAATGTTGGAAAGCAAGAAGTTCATACTCAGAATAGGTACTCCACTCTGTTTGATGCTGATGAAGATGTTAGTATGGTAGAAGAGCATGAAGTGGGAAATAGTGTTGGGGGTGGGAATGATCCTAGTAATAATATTGATGTTCTTAAGAATAAGATTCTTGATTTAGAAAGGAAAATTGTGGAAGGTAACAGGAATATTGGTTCCACTGCAAACAGGAAAGCTAAGGAAATGGTTGCTGAAAGAATAAGGAAAACTAGGGAAGTTGGCAATGTTGCCCTTCCTGGTCTTTTTGATGAAATGTACAGGGCAGAGTTGGATAGAATTCAAGGTCTCACTTCTTACAAACAACTGCTTGAAGTAGATCTATTTTTTAACCAAAATCTACCTTTCAATGATGGTATAAAGGAGCAATGGACTGATGATATGTTGGGCTATTATTATAAGTTGAAGAATGGTGATGTCAAGGGGCAAGTTGGTAACAGTGGTAGTGATGCTATGATTGATGAAGTGGCTGAAGATACCTCTGCACATGCTGCCTTTATGACTCAGAATAATGTCTCTAATGTGGTGGATACTAATATGACTCAGATGCAGGGTGATGCTGCATCTACTTCCTTTTCTGTTTAGTGGGGATCAAATTANAAAGGAGCAATGGACTGATGATATGTTGGGCTATTATTATAAGTTGAAGAATGGTGATGTCAAGGGGCAAGTTGGTAACAGTGGTAGTGATGCTATGATTGATGAAGTGGCTGAAGATACCTCTGCACATGCTGCCTTTATGACTCAGAATAATGTCTCTAATGTGGTGGATACTAATATGACTCAGATGCAGGGTGATGCTGCATCTACTTCCTTTTCTGTTTAGTGGGGATCAAATTAGCTTCATGGAACATTAGAGGTATGTCTGAAACCTCTAAGTAAGATGAAGTTAGGAATCTTATTATTAACAATAGTATTGGTATGTGTGGTATTGTGGAAACTAGACTGGACAAAAAAGCTGTAAGTCCAGTCTGTGATAGTATTATAGTTAGATGGAATTGGGTATCTAAGAGTGTGGAAAGTAGCAAAAGATGTAGGATCATTGTTGGATGGGATCCTAACATTTTAACGGCTTCTTTGCTGTCTAAAAGTGATCAAGTTATTCATCTCTTGGTTACTGTTATTGCTAATGGTAAGTCTATGTATGTTTCTTTCATCTATGGTGAGAATAATGTGAAGACTAGGCTAAGTCTTTGGAGAAACCTTGAAGATCATAATAGTATAGCTGGTAACCACCCTTGGATCTTACTTGGTGATTCTAACATCACTTTGTTTGATGATGAGTACTCTAGGGGGAATATCAATAATAATTATGGTGTTCAGGATTTTAGAAACTGTGTTGAAGCTTTAGAAATGGAAGATATCCCTATGACAGGGATGTTTTTCACATGGATTCAGAAAATGAAAAACCCTGATTTGGGTATTTTGAAGAAGCTTGATAGAATCATGGGTAATTCTCATTTTCTTGAGGAATTTAAAGCTAGTAGTGCTAATTTTATCCCTTTCCTTATCTCTGACCATAGCCCTGCTCTCCTTTCCATCAATGATATCACTTCCAGAAAACCTAAACCTTTTAGATTCATGAATTTCTTGGCTGAAAAGGCTGATTTTTTGAAGATTGTTAAAGAAAAGTGGGTTGTTCCTATTGATGGGTTTGATATGTATGTTCTGGCTAGAAGGCTTAGATTTATGAAGAAGCATATGAGGAAATTGAACAGGGTGAATGGGAATGTTTTTGATAATGTCAAAAAGCTGAATATTGAGTTGCAGAGAGTTCAAGTGGAGTTAGATAAATTCCCTAATAGCTCTACTCTTAGGGAGGAAGAAATGGTGTACTATAATGCTTATAGAAGTGCTTGTATGTATGAGGAAAAATTCTTAAAGCAAAAGTCAAAGATTGAGTGGCTTAAAGAGGGTGACCAGAATAATGCCTATTTTCATAATGCAATTAAAGGTAGGCTAAGTAGAAGCAGGATTGACACTATTTATGATGATGATGGGACTTGTTTTGTTGGTTCTGAGGTGGCTGGTAAGTTTGTGGAACATTTTCAAAGTATTTTTGGTGTTGAGGGTGAAACCTATCCCATTGATGACCCTGTTGATTTGTTCTCAAAAAGAATTTCTGATGATCAAGCTCTTAAGATGATTTGTCCTATCTCAAATGAAGAAATTAAGCTGGCTATGTTTGATATTGAAGATAATAAAGCTCCTGGGCCTGATGGCTTTACTTCTAAATTTTTTAAAGCTTCTTGGGAAATTGTTGGGAATGATGTATGCAAGGCTGTTAAAGAGTTCTTTCTAAGTGGCAAGATGTTAGGAGAGTTAAACACTACTATTATATCTCTTGTTCTTAAGTCTAAGAATCCTAGGAAGGTGTCAGACTATAGGCCTATTGCTTGTTGTGGGGTTGTTTACAAATGAATTAGCAAGGTGATTACCAACAGAATAAAAGTTGTTCTTAATGATTTGGTGGATTGTAATCAGGGTGCTTTCATTGGTGGAAGATAGATCAGTGACAACATACTTTTAATTCAAGAGCTTATGAATGGGTACAATTGGAAAAAGATGAAAGTGAAAAGATGTGCATTCAAGGTGGATATCCAAAAAGCTTTTGACACAGTTTCTTGGGATTTTTTGAAGGTGTCTCTTGAGCAGTTTGGGTTTCACAGAAAGATGGTTCACTGGATTATGGTTTGTCTATCCACAGCTTCTTTCTCTGTTAATGTCAATGGGGATTCTTATGGTTTCTTTAGAGCTAAAAGGGGTTTAAGACAAGGTGATCCCATATCACCTTATCTGTTTACTCTCATTATGGAAGCTTTTAATCTTATGGTGAAAAGACAAATTAAGTTGGAAAGCAAGTTCAAATATCATTGGGGATGCAAGGAAATGGGTATAACTCACTTATGCTTTGCTGATGATCTTATGTTACTTTGTCATGGTGACATACACTCTGCTTCTGTCCTTAGAAGAGCTTTGGATGAATTCAGTCTTACTTCTGGTTTGTATGCTAGCATGGATAAGAGTACAGCTTATTGTCATGGTTATGCCTTTTCATGTGAAGTGCATAATTCTTATGGTTATGCCTTTTCATGAAGGTAGTCTTCCTGCTAAGTACCTTGGAGTTCCATTGGCTTCTAGAAAACTTTGTAAGGAAGATTGCAAATTTCTTGTTGAAAATGTTAGAAAGAAGATCAATGATTGGAGAAACAAATGCCTATCCTATGCTGGAAGGCTTCAGCTTATAGCATCTGTTCTGTCTTCATTACAGGTATTTTGGGCTTCCATCTTTATTCTACCTGTTAATGTATGTAAATCTATAGATAAGATGCTTAAGAGTTTTCTATGGTCTGGAAGTGATAAAGATATGGGTATTGCAAGTGTTTCCTGGAAAGATATTTGTATGCCTAAAAGTCAAGGGGGCCTGGGTCTAAAACCTTTGCAAAAGTGGAATGAAACCTTAATGTCTAAGCACCTATGGAACATTATCTCTAATAAAGGTTCTGTGTGGGTTAGATGGGTGAATTTATTTTGGCTTAAGGGCAGAAGTTTATGGAGCCTAGATCCTAATATGAATTCTTCTTGGTGTTGGAAACAATTTCTAGGCCTAAGAGATAATATTAGGAGATTTATCAGAGCTAATATTGGTAATGGTCAGACTTGCAATATATGGTTTGATCAATGGCATGATAAGGGGCCTTTAAGTAAAATGATTGATCAGAGAACTATTGTGCAATCTAACCTCTGTCTTAAAGCTAAAGTCAGAGACATGGTTTGTAATTCTGGTTGGAAATGGCCTGTTGATTGGGTGAATGTGTTTAGTGATGTGATTAATGTTCCTATTCCTACCCTAGATGATGACACAAAAGATAGAGCTGTTTGGGTAAATAATAAGGGTAAGGTTAAAAACTTTAGTGTTAAAAAAATTTGGAAAAGGATGAGGTGCACTGCTCCTAAAGTCATTTGGTCTAAACATGTCTGGTTTTCACAATGTGTCCCAAGGCATTCCTTTGTTTTGTGGATGGCACTTAAAGGTAAATTAAAGACTCAAGACAGGTTATCTAGATGGCTCAATGTCAATGATATGTCATGTCCTTTATGCAATTCTTGTAAAGACTCTCACAGTCACCTTTTCTTTGCTTGTGCTTACTCAAGAAGATTGTGGGAAAGATTGAAAGCAGTGGCAAAATTAGATGATGTGTCTTATGTTTGGGGTGAAGTGATTTCTGGCATTGTTAACAAATCTGCTAGTAACAGAATATGGAGCATCATTCAAAGATTGGTTTTTGGAGCTGCAGTGTATTTTGTTTGGCAGGAAAGAAACTTCAGAGTCTTCCAGAAATCTTCTAGAACTGTTGAAGGTTTGTTTTCTGTCATCTTTGATACTGTTAGACTCAGGCTTATGGGGTTAAAAATCATTAAAGTTTCCCCTAATGTGAGAGAGGCTGCTTTGATATGGAACTTCCTTCTGAATTTGAGCTCTGAGGGAAACAAGCTGATCTAATGATGTGGTGGTCCTTTTCATGTTTTTTGCACAAGTTCTTGATGATCTTGTGTTGTGATTGGAGGAATTCTATTAGTACTGGAATGTGGGGCTGCAATAAAGTGTTTATGGTGGATATTTGGGATATGGTTTTCATAAATAGATGGCTAAGTTTTGCAGCTGAAAATTTGGGATTTCAGGCTATTTTACTTAGGTGGTGTTCATGTAGATGCAGTGTGGCACACTTCAGTAGAATTTTGCTCTCTAATTCCACTTTAGTAGGCTCAAACTGGTTTCCTATTTGGGTTATTATTGCTTTGGTTGGATGCTCTGATATACCTCCTATCATTGATATGAATTGTTTGCTTCTCAGATCCTATGATGTATTTGAAGTTTGTGGTTAAGTAGATGGCTAATCATTCATAGGAATGAAGCCTTTCTTTTGTAAGTAGTATTTCCTTTTAGATGGGTGTGCTGATGTAGAGACACCCTTCTATGGGATTTACTCTTATGATTGTTAAAGGATTTAACTCCTTTGATGATGGTTTCCTACTTGGTGTGCTATTGATCTTCCTTGATCATTTCCTCTATTGCCTGGCTGTGTTTTTTGATGAAGGCCAGATGATGCTTCTCTTTGCACACTCTTGTTATGTTGGTCTGTTTTTTCCTTGGGCTTTTCTTGTGGGCTGATTATCCTTTGCTGCTGGATCTTGGACTTCTGGATTGGGATAGTTTGAATACTTTTATGTATTCCATGGTTGTTAGTATTATGATTAGTATTTAGTTTATTAGGTGTTTTTTGTATGTACTAGCCCACCTTATGCTCCATGAGTCTGTTCATGGTTGCCATGGGTCGGTTTCTGTTTATATTTTTTTGGTGGCTATAAAATTTACCTTTTTAAAATAAAAATAAAAATAAAAATAATAATAAAAAAATAATAATAATAATGACTCACTTGTGATTTATATAGTTCGATCAAAAAGCCAGATGATTGTTGTACCATCGTTGTTAATGTTGTGATCATAAGATTAAACGTTAGATCGGAATGCATATACTAGATTGTGCATACATCAGGTCATTTTCTTGCCATGAATTGTATATAGTGTATACAGTCCATATGTACATAACTACATATGAATATAACAAACATTTCAATGTCTAGTATACAATACTGATTTCATAATAATGTTTTTATGCATTATCATCTTCAATAGGAACCATTTCCATTCACCCTTTGTTTCTTTTGGGAAGAGTAGGAATACTCTGTTCATTTCTAAAGAAATTATCAGGATCGACCGCTGTTTTAATCTTCACCAATCTTTCAAAGTTCCCCTTAAAATACTTCTCACCATAAACCTTACCCGACGCAAAACCATCACCCGAATTCACACCAATATCAAAATCCCTATAATTTATAAACGCGCCTCTAGGATTTTTCGACACATAGGGCGTCATAAACTCATACATAGCCTTCCCTTGGTTCAAAATAGTTTCAGTTGTTTTCGGATCAGTTTCCTCCCAATTCATCGAATACTGAACCTTAAACAAATTCCCGGCACGATGAGGAAATGGAACTGCGTTCGCGGGAACTTCATTCATTTTCCCACCGTACGGGTTAAAAACCAAACCAACTTTACCTAATTCCAACAACTTATTAAAAATAACAGTCAAGCCAGCTTTAGGAATCGCTGTCTGTACATAATCAGACTTACGTTTTATAAACTTAACCGTGTCGCTATGCCGGTCCATTAGCAACTCGGGCTTTGTCTTGTTGTAATCAAAGTTTGCCCAATATAACTTTGCTTGAATGTAACTTACTTCAAAACAATCTTCTTTCTTTAGACCCAATTCAGGAAATTGTTTGCTCATTAAACCCAATAATCGC
>LBNU01013644.1:1880-18003 GCA_014162995.1 Artemisia annua
GTTTCTTGTAGGTTCTAAAAAATATTCATAAATACAGAGTTTCAAGATACGTAAGAATAAAACGTAAGGATCGTATTTCACATTCTAATTCTATTCTTGAAGTAACTGATCGCATGTAGAACATTTTTGTTAATATGTAGTCATAAGATTTTGAGAATGGATTTGTGGCAATTAGATTATATAAGATCTTCGTTCATTTGCCGACAAATTCTACATAAGTTTTCGACCATCTTATTTATTTCACTCGAATGGTTAGGACTTATAGCACCCTGAGTCCCTGATGCATGGTGCAAAATTACATTTTTGTGTCAGAGATGTTTCACAGTATTTTTTTATTGGAGTAGAGCTTTATTGTGAAAACTTAAAGATCCTCAAGTCTTCGAGCAGATAACTCGAGCAAAATCCTCTTACACCCATTTTATTTTAAGTAGAAGCTTTTTTTTAGTTTCTTCTTTATATTCATTTGAGATACCATTTAAAAGAATAACCTTTTTCTGAATCAGGATTCAAGTTTAATGTGCCAGGTTCACCCTACTAAAGCTATCAATAGATATATCGAAGATGTTGCAGGACACCCTCTGGTGGGCCGGAACGAATCAATACACAGTTGCTAATCCTGAAGGTGTCATCCTCAGATTGGTGGGTGGGGGGGGGGAGAGGGGGGGGGTGTTGGTAATTCTTGATTATCAAATATACCTATATATTTAGTTCTGACTTGTTACAGGTATCTTTAATATATGATGGTAACTTATATTGACATATGGTTATTTGTGATAGGCATACATGTGGGCCTTTGATATTCGCAACTGGCTTGAACATCTAAATCCATTAACATGGCCTGAAGTACTTCGACAAATTGCTTTATCTGCCGGTTTTGGACCTCACTTGAAAAAAGATAAAGTCAAACGCTCTTCCTTGCCTGAAATGGACGAGGTTCATTGTAAAAACATACTACAATTTTTCAATTTGCTAGGTTTGGGTAATATATTAACCAACGGGTTAATTGGATCAAACTTGACATAGACCATTAGTAAAGTTAACTTCTGTAATAATTTGGTTTCGTGCAGGGTAAAGGCTGTGAAGATGTAATCACCATGCTAAGAAATGGTTCAGCTGCCTAGAATGCAGCCATTTTGATGCAAGAAAAAGGGGCTAACTGGCCAAAAAAATCTTTAACTCCTGGGACAGTAAATTTTGCTGCTTATCATGTTCTGTGTCTCGAGGAGACCCGCCTTAACATTTTAGATATTGCCACAAGGATTTAGGTTTGTATAGAAAATTTCTGTATTTACTTTTCTTTTGTTACAAAGATTGTATTTTTACTTTTCTTCTTCTGTAAATATTCCAATATTAAATTAACAAATTCTTTTGCTATAGAGATCGTTTTGGACTTCTATTTTGTTGTAAGGATTGTATTTGACTTTATTGCATTTTGACTTTCGTTTTGCTATAAATAATATTTTGTTATAATTTTTGAAGAAAACAGGACTGCGTGATCTTACAACGAGCAAGACCCCAGATGCTTCAATATCTGTAGCTTTATCAAGGGACCCCATTTTGTTTGAAAGAGTAGCACCTTCAACTTATTGTGTTCGGCCCCCTCATAGGAAAGATCCTGCTGATGCTGATGAAGTAATTGCTGGAGCTAAAGAGAGAATACAAAACTTCGCCATGACGGGTGTGGTCAATGTTGAGGATAGAGAAAGACGAAGATTTTGAATCTGAGGTTGCTAAAGGTCGAGAAATCGATCTTGGTACTCCATCTACTGTCAATGAAGGTGATGTGGAAATGTAAACCGACTCTGTAAATGCTGGTGAGTTTATAACATAGTATTTTGTTTCTTAAGAAAGAGTCCAAAACCATTTGGCCACCTCTAATTTTGATATTTTATATGTGATTGTTCCCTTTTCATGGTTTCTTAATAAAACATTTGGTTACTGTATTTTTCCTTCTGTTTAAGGTGTTGGTACAAGTAGTATTGATCAAGGAAACACTGAGATTGATGGAAAAAAATCTGGGGAGTCATGGGTTCAAGGGCTTACAGAAGGAGAGTATTCGGATCTTTGCGATGAAGAGCGTCTCAATGCTCGTGTTGCTCTAATTAGTGTTGCCAATGAAGGAAACATTATCCGCCTAGTTCTTGAGGTAATTTTGAATATAAATTTTCAACTTTTATTAAATCAATTTTCTTCTAATGATTTGTATCGTGTTATCTGGTCTGATATGGCTCTTCTACAGGATCGGCTAGATGCTGCAACTGCAGTTTGAAAGCAAATGTGGGCAGAAGCACAGCTTGATAAAAGACGCGACTAAAAAAAGAATTTATATCCAAATTTCAAGATTCTTCTCCCATGCCCACCACAGAAGGCAGCCAAAGCCCGTTGATACCCGTAACTGAGGGTCAAGATGGTTATATCGCGGGTCAGACGGTGGGTCAAATCAATAACAATGGATATAATACGGCTGAAAGATCACGGTTGCAATTAAAAGCATACATTGGTCACAAAGCAGAAGAGATGTATGTGTACTGATCTTTGCCATTAGGACAGGATCGGAGGCGTAATCGATATTGGCAATTTGTCGCATCTATTTCTTCACGTGATCCTGGGTCTGGTAGGATATTTGTTGAGCTACAAAGTGGTGGTTGGAGGCTAATCGATTCAGAAGAGGTAAAAAACCACTGAAATTTTTAAAAAATATTTTACTTGGTCCTTGTCAGTTGTCATCCTTACAAAGAATTGATTATCATGAATTGGGTCCACGGGATCTTGTTTGAGTAAACACCAGTTCGTTTTGCCGGGATATTGATTTCTAATTAAGTCATTTGGCACATAGTTTAATAGGAGTATAGGCCATCAAACACTTGAATAATTGCACTTTAAGGAAAAGGGTCTTTACAATTATCGTTTTAATCATACATATTCAATTTTTTTTCTTCTCTTCGTGAATGTAGGTATTCGATGCTCTTTTACTGTTACTGGACACACGCGGGCCGAGAATCTCATTTGCACGTGATGCTGCAAAAAATTGAGGCAGCCTTCAAGGAAAACATCAGACGAAATTCCAAGAGTGCTAGTGATGGGAATTCAACACTCATCACCTACTTTTAACATCAAGCTCGGGGAGACTGATTTGGAGAAAAAGAACGGAATGGAACCGTATCAGGATTTGGAGAAGTGGATGTAGACAGAATGCTTATGCATGCCAAGTTTATCAGCTATGATGTTAGAATTTAAGTACCATGACAATCATATAAATAAAACACAAAGTAGCACATAATAGCGGAAGCATAAGATCTAGTATAACATATAATTATTAACTAAAACTTAAATAGAAAACATACCTCAATTGCAATTCTTGATTGGGATTGAACAAGTGATGAACCCTAATTAGGGTTTATAAAGATCAATAGGATTATATGGCATTTTAAGATTGAATAAATATGAAGCTCTTATCTTAGTTTCTATTTTAGCAATGTTATTTGCGCAATATATGTGGTTTTAAGTCTCGATTTTTTCTGACAATGTTAAAAAAAAAAAAAAACGATTTCATCGTCCCTTAGTTGTGTCTTTGTATTTATATTAAGTTGCATGTTCAAGTTATATAACAGATTTATGATATTTTGCAGCAAAATGGGTAGGCGATAAACAAATATACTACAGGATTCAATATTTTGATCATCTCTACCTTTGTTAATGCTTTTGCTAAGTAATCTATAAAAAGTTGAATGAAAATGATGATTGATATTTTAATTTTTGCTGGATGTACTAGTCAACAAACCATGTACAGTAAGATCGCCAGTAGTCAGCTGCTATCTCAGTTTAGCATGTCTAACTGATAAGATCACCAGCAGTTTAGCATGGACGTAATAGTCAACAAACCATGTACAGTAAGATTGTCAACAATCAGCTGCTATATCAGTTTAGCATGTCTAACGACTCTTATTAGTGCAACTGAGCGAGGGATACATTTTAATGACAGTTGCCGACCATTGATGTCAAAGTCAATTCATTTTTCCTTCCTCACAGTTGTCCGACCACTTTTCTCTATTATGTTTTCATCGCACACTTAAAAAAAAAACTAAAAAAGAAATAAAAACTCAAAAGTTGCCAGTGGTTGAAACCACAAACTTCTCCACAAATGACCATCCGATGTATTGATGAATGACGATCCTTGTATAACGTAGCCCCCGGATGCTATAAATGCAACTTTAGGCTTCAACAATAGTGATGGTCCACAACCAAAGAACATGTACTTGTTTTAAATGGATTAATGATAAACCTTTACAAGGGTCTTCATTAGATGAGCAAATGCACCAACAATGTTACTCTTATTTCACTTTAGCATATCTAACGACTCTAGAACACACCTTAAACTAGGGTGTAATCATGTCGAATCAACAAATGAACAACTAGAGATTAAATTGCAAAATACTTGAGATTGACACAATTGTTATTCTATACTAGCTTGTGTTAGAATATATGTATCATGACAATCATATAAATAAAACACAAAGTAGCACATATAGCGGAAGCAAGGATCAAGCATAACATGTTAATTATTAACTAAAACTTAAATAGAAAACATACCTCAATTGCGATACTTGATTGGGAATTGAACAAGTGATGAACCCTAATTAGGGTTTATATAGATCAATGAATAACCCCTTACCTTTTTGTTATTCAATCTCTTGATAACAACAATAGTGTGTTGTTACCTCGTTCTTGTACACACAAACTAAACCGTATTAAGGTTATGCAAGTAAAACACAAGAAACAATTTTTGATTAACAAAAATCGAAACCCTTAGTGAACTAGGGGTGTTCGATCGGTTTTGGAACCAAAATGGAGAGAAGAAAAGTTTAGGGATAATTGTGTGTAGAAGAGATATGAAAACCTAGAAATCCCAATTGTATTTATAGGCTTTAGAAATCTTAGAGTCCAAGTTTGATAAGGATTAGGATACCCCAATCCTTAGCCGATCGGTTGTAAGCCCCCAAGGGGTGTTCCGGATCCTTCTTGACTTTCCAAATTATCCACAATTATACTTTCCTTATCTTCGTCTAACGGTCGTTAGTCATTTAACGAAAAACACTAACGATCGTTAAATTCTTGTGTTAATAATAAATATATAAAATACATTTATTATTATTCCTTAATACTCATTTGTATCGTGTGCAATCCCGAGGTCTCGCGTTCGATTCTAGACATTTACACTTTAAATATTTAACTATAATTTAACAGCTCCCACTTAGTTAAACATTTACTGTAAAATGACATTGGTCTGCGTCTTGCAACACTCCAATGCCCCTAGTTCAAACCGAGCTGAGTTTCCTAGAAAACCCTTAACAATTCATCGTTATTATTATTCTTTTTTATATAAAATACATTTATTATTATTCCTTAATACTCATTTGTATCGTGTGCAATCCCGAGGTCTCGCGTTCGATTCTAGACATTTACACGTTAAATATTTAACTATAATTTAACACAACTCACATGCCTATGTTTGAATCCAAACATCCTTAGACTAATTGAAGCTGGTGGTATAACCTTGACGGATAAAGACCTCAATTAAAAGAAAATGGGTCAATGTTGGTCGGTGTCGACACTGGAGACATGGAATAATTGTTGAAAAACCTGGGTAAAACCAATACGAAGTCCAGAGATAATTATTTTCATTTCGAAATGAATACTGATGTCAATCTTGAATCTACCATGGTTCACCATAATGCTAAAAATGGGAGGATTTCTGTAATGAGAGCACATATCGGGCATGAAATAGCATATCTGTGAAAATGGCGAGATATGTTGCCGTTTGGGATGACTTGAATGAAACGTTAAGAGTGAAGTGGAAATATCGTGAGTATAGAAATAGGTTAAGCCACGGCTATGCCATCTTCCTCGCTATTTCTGCATTAACCCTTTTGTTAGGACCTCTACATATTTTTTGAACTTTTCAAGTTTTCACGTTTGTGTATGACTAGCTTTCAATACATTAAGATATCTAAACTGTCAGTTTACAACTAATAGCAATGTTTGTTTTGTGACATACTTCTCCCAATCGTGTTTACAAGGAACTTCCAGGCCTAGCACATTGAGTTCGATTGTATTCCAATTTATATCTTATTTAGTATACTTACCCAGTTACTTATTATCATATTTCAGCACGTATATTAAAGACCAGACAGGAACAGGCCGACCTCAACAGTCGAACAGAGAAAATAGGACATGGAAGCATGGAATGCTTGATAAGATAGATATTGCTGTTAAAGTTAATCGAGTTGCAAACATCCATTATAAGTTTTCATCAACTACGTGAACATAACATAGCAACCTCAAACTAATAACAAAATACCATATATATTCAGGGGCGGAGGGGATGGGGGCTACTAGCCCGCTACAAAAGTAACCTAAGTCAAAAGGAAGTGGAACAAATCGATCAAAAAATTGGTTTTATTAAATTATTAGTTCTTCACTTTGTGAATGACTTGAGTCGATGGTTTTTGTTAAATGTTAATGATCATCGCATTCACTTCATAACTATTACTCCGTAATTGCTTGTGCGATTGTTCTTTGTTAAATACTTAGTTACTCATTGAGAATTGCGAGTATTAATGATCACAAAGTAAATGAAACAGAGCAACCTACTATGATTTGTTTAAATACAAACTAAAGAGTACGCGAATGTAAGAGAGGAGCAACGGTAGCAATTAGTTAACGAACATAGCTAAAATAAAGCGAATGGGTTACACATGCTGATACCTAGTCTCTTGGTCCGTAGATATCGTGGTACAGAGACCGAAACGCCTGCGGAATCTCATTGCTTTGTGTCGGGTCATAATACCGGGAACCAGCACGTGGCGGATGGAATGAAGTGTGTGATATCTGTGGAAACTGAAATTCATCCACTCCAGTGACACAGTTACCTTGGTTCCAAGCCATCCTTAGCTGTCTTTGCTCCTGCTCATAAAGGTAACGCTGCCTCTCAATGTCCCAGATTATGGCGTGAGCCCGGATATCTGCACGTTTCTCTCTTTCCTCTTCCTGCTTTTTTTGTTTTTGTTCTCGGCATTCTGCCGCTAACGCCTGACTTTCCATATGCTTTTGCATAGTGTTAGCTATCATTATCATTTTCTCATGTTGCTCTTGAAATTGCTTGCTAATCATGTTTTGGAGGTTATTTGCCATGGCGTGAGCCTTGATCTGTGCCCGTTTCTCTCTTTCTTGTTCTTGTTTTTCCCGTTCTACTTCTCGCCGTTCTGCCTTTAACGCCTGACACTCCATCTGCTTTTGCTTATTGTTAACTATCATCGTCATTTTCTCGTATTGTTCTTGAAATTGCTTGCTAATTAGGTTTTGAAGGTTGCTTTCCACGGCGTGAGCCTTGATATCTGCCTGTTTCTCTCTTTCTTCTTCCCATTTTTCTCGTGCTAGTTCTCGGCGTTCTGCCTCTAACGCCTGACACTCAATCTGCTTTTCCTGATTGTTAACTATCATTAACATTTTCTCGTGTTGTTCTTGAAATTGCTTGATAATCAGGTTTTGGAGGTTGCTTTCCATGGCATGAGCCTTCACCTCTGCCTGTTTCTCTCTTTCTTCTTCCAGTTTTTCTCGTGCTAGTACTCGGCGTTCTATCTCTAACGCCTGACACTCAATCTGCTTTTCCTTATTGTTAACTATCATGATCATTTTCTCGTATTGTTCTTGAAATTGCTTGCTAATAAGGTTTTGGAGGTTGTTTTCCATGGCGTGAGCTTTGATCTCTGCCTGTTTCTCTCTTTCTTCTTCCCATTTTTCTCGTGCTAGTTCTCGGGGTTCTGCCTCTAACGCCTGACACTCAATCTGCTTTTCCTTATTGTTAACTATCATCAACATTTTATCGTGTTGTTCTTGAAATTCCTTGCTAAACAGGTTTAGGAGGTTGTTTTCCATGGCGTGAGCATTGATCTCTGCCTGTTTCTCTCTTTCTTCTTCCAGTTTTTCTCGTGCTAATTCTCGGCGTTCTGTCTCTGACGCTTGATACTCAACCTGCTTTTCTATATTGTGAACTATCATTATCATTTTCTCACGTTGTTCTTGAAATTGCTTATTAATCAGGTTTTGGAGGTTGTTTTCCATGACGCGAGCCTTGATCTCTGCTTGTTTCTCTATTTCTTCTTCCCGTTTTTCTCTTGCTTGTTCTCGGTGTTCTGCCTCTAACGCCTGACACTCAATCTGCTTTTCCTTATTGTTAACCATAATTATCATTTTCTCGCGTTGTTCTTCAAATTGATTGCTAATCAGGTTTTGGAGTTTGTTTGCCATGGCGTGAGCCTTGATCTCTGCCTGCGTCTCAGTTTCATCTTCCCATTTTTCTCGTGCTTGTTCTCGGCATTTTGCCTCTGACGCCTGACATTCCATCTGCTTTTGCATATTCTTAACTATCATTATCATTTTCTCGTGTTCTTCAGATTGCTTGTTTATCAGGTTTTGGAGGCTGTTTGTCATGGCGTGAGCCTGGATCTCTGCCCGTTTCTCTCTTTCTTCTGCCTGTTTTTCTCTTTCTTGAGCCCGTTTTTCTCGTTCTTGCTCAAGAAGCTCCCTTACTTGATCTCGGTGTTTTGCCTCGAATGCCTGCTGTTCCATGTGTTTTTGCATGTTGCTAACAATCGACATCATATCGTCAAGTTGTTTTTGAGATTGAGATAATTGCATATTAATCAGGTCTTCAGGGTTGTTTCTCTTGTCAGCATGTGTATTGGGTATGGGCATTAAATGAGGCGGAGATTGAGGAGGAGCTTCTACTTCTATTGCTTTCTTAAGAAACGTGACTTGTTGCTTCAACACCCGATCATATATTATGTATCTTGTTGGGGATTCTGAGAAATTGAGATCCCTAAAGGAACTCCTTGTTATTTGGCGGTGAGACAGGTCCACTACCTCAATACGTTCATCTTGTGACACTGCTCCCAATCTAGTGAGTATCTCTGAAAGGTAGTATACATGCGGAATGGTCTGCTGGTATTCGTCCTCATACATACTCCATATATCATCAATCATTAAATGTGCAAAGCTATATAAGTATTCACCTGTGTACAATGCGTGAAGAAGATAGATCTCACGGGCCAGAACACAATTCGTGTATTTAAGACGGGGGTGAAAAGTCCACAACCCAATTCCCCATAAAATCTTAACCAATGGGGTCATTTCCAGATATGAAATCGCAACATTCTTGTCTAGTTCGCGACCAAAAATGGTTTTGCAGGCTTCCAGCCATCGTATTTCATTTTCATCAGTTATTGTTTGAAAATCAGCTTGGTTAAAACGGGCATAAGGCAAATCTGTGCGTGTGTCTACTTTGAG
Source organism: Artemisia annua (assembly GCA_014162995.1). NCBI lineage: Eukaryota > Viridiplantae > Streptophyta > Magnoliopsida > Asterales > Asteraceae > Artemisia > Artemisia annua. The sequence goes on from LBNU01013644.1 coordinate 11,226, forward strand.
AAGATCTCGAATGATTGTAGGTGAGATGGTATACGGTTTTCCATCAACGATTCCAGTCAATTCATCCCCTTTTCTTGATAGTGATGTGGTCCAGTCAATGACAATGCGTCTATAGATTTTGTCACAGTCAAAATCAAGCAACTGTTCCCAGCCCATTTTAGCAAAACGTTCTCTGATTGTATAACCATAGAATTCAGTTGGATGCAGTGATTTAGCCACGATGATATTTTTGAATTTGTTTTTAGACAAGTCTATCGGTTGTTCGGGAGGGTATTGGGACAATGTTAATTCAGGAATGAATTCCAAAGCCTCATTATGACCCCAATTTTGTGCCATATCTGTGAACACAAACAATTTCTCATATCAATACACATTATCATTTATATACTTACGAAGGGTGAGATGATTCAATGAAAAACAATCTCATGAGAAAGAACTCACAATGAGATCCAGTTTCATCTCAGTCTTGTTTAAGCCAAATACATGACAAGATATATTTTAAGACACCAAGCACATACACAAGCATAAACGTCATTCCAAAGAAAAAATAAAATAAAAACATACAGAGTTATAAACACGCCAAGCACATACACAAGCATCTAAAGTTGGGAAAGAAAGCCAGTCTGTTTAATTAAAGTGATTTACAATAATCTGTTTGTTTTGAGAATTGTACATGTTAATTGAATTGGATAGAACGGATTCTAGATAGCCTGGGGACCTGTCCTTGAAATTTGATTTGATGATGTAACTCTGATAGCTAATTACTGTTAAAAAAATAAAACAATTAATACCTTCACTCTTAAGGACTTTTTCAGCTTTATGGATCAACACTTCATCATCCACATCGTTGTCTACATATACAACATCATCGGCTATCTTCAGTTTCCCGAATCCCCCATATTCCATTTCCTTTGCCTCTCTCTTTTTCAACGTTTCTGTTGTCCAACAATTCATCAATGGGAATCTCCTTTCAACTATCTCTCCTAGAACTTCTGTTGAACTCACATACAAGACCTAAAGATAAACAATTGTTAAAATATTATTAATCCAATTATTGAAAAAAAAAAAAAAAAAAAAAAAAAAAAAAAAAAAAAAAAAAAAAAAAAAAAAAAAAAAAAAAAAAAAAAAAAAAAAAAAAAAAAAAAAAAAAAGTCACTAAATAATATAACATACCACTAACAACAATAATGGTCCGGCAAAGGTGCCGTTCTTCTTTGGATCCCATGACTTTCTACCACTGTTTAAGCACTCTAATGCGTATGTGCACCAGTCAAGATCCATTATGTCAGTATCTGCTTGAATGTCTGGTAGAAACTTTTGATTCACTGCTCCATATGTCGTACCTCCAAGAAACACAGTCATCACGGATACCAAGAAATTTAATATGAACTTCCTACCACCAGTAACATCTTTAACCAATTCCGGAAGCACATCTGACATCCTAGCACCACCCTCTTTAGTGGAAAACTGATTTTGAAACTCTTGTAATACAAAATTGTCCCAGCTTGTTCTTTCTGACACATTTATTGGAGTATTTCCCATTGGAAACCCATATATATCGTTCACAGTCTGCCTTGTTATTAAAAGAGACTTGTTTCCAATACGTAGGGTGTTACTATCCGGATCATAATTTTCCGCTAACCAATATCCAAGTTTATTTGGCATATTCCCTACAGTTGTACCCAAAATGCTCTCGAATCCCATCTTTTTTACACTATTTTGTTGCTCCACTGTGAAGTCTTTCATAACAGATATCAAATTACATGGCGGATTCCTATTGTTTATAGATTTGTAGTCATTCCTGTTATTCAAGCATTTGCTCTTTTTCCTTTCTGGTTCACCAACTAAAACTTGCCGCCTCGTTTTCATTCGGGTTTCAAAGGAATCATCCAAATCTTTCGGCTCATCACGATTCAACAATAACTTTCGCTTATCACTTTTCTTACTCTCTATAACTACACAAAAGTTTAAACAAACTAACAATTACAATTCTGTTGAAGCATACGCAAAGGTATTTTTAATCAAAATACTGAATATTGAATCACAGATTATATATTTATATGAACCCACAAAAAGCTCTTACCGTTTCCTTCTTTCTTGGACTTTGCTGTTACTGTTCTTTTTGATGAAGTTGTTGAGCCTACATGCCAAAATACAACCAACTTTAAGATTAGCACAAATAAGAAAACTGACACATGACTCAAAAGTACATCTACCACTGAATCATAGATCGACACATAACACTGAATCTCTTAACAGTATGAATCAAGCACTAGTATATACCTTGTCTTACTTGGTTGTCCTTTGGTTCTACGGTTTTCGTAGCTGTAGCCTTCATCCCTGCAAAACAAGAAAATAACCAACTCTCACATTACGACAGAAAAATGGTTTATAAAATAGAACAGACACTTTCCGTAGAAATATTTAACCTTAGGCCTCCTTGGTTTTAAGTAAATTACTAATAATTACGACACAGTAAGCCTAGTAAGCAAACACGTAACTATTCCCAATCCCACCCAACCTTCACCTTGGAGGAAAGGTAGAAAAGTCACCATATAAAAAGGTCCAAGTGCCATCAAAACAATGATCAGAAGTGCACCCATATTGCAGCATAACATAAAGAGCTGATAGAAACATTCTATTGGCGAAGTTTCAAAATGCTGGTACAAACATCTTTTCGAGCTTAAGATGTTTCAAAATAAATTGATCAGCGTTCTAAAGATCCACACTTGGGCCTGTTTAGGTGACCAGCTAGGTGAAATGTGCTGGATTTCCGCTTAAATTTGCAACTAAAAGATGATGTAGCATGTAAGAAACTTAAGATAGGGTCAATCAACTTGTTCTAAACTTCTGTCTATCGACCAAAATTTCCTAAGATGGATCTTTTTGAGTAATTGTAATAACAGGAAAATGAAACTGGCAACGTAATTACAGTGAAACAAGATATGTGCAATACTTTAGTTATCTATTTGAATAATTCAAAAGGGAGTACATTTATGTATCTGAACAAACTACTGATTTTCTTCCTAAGTATTTACTGAACCATGTATGTGCAATACAAGTGCTATACAAAGATTTTTTTTTTTTTTTTTGGCCGGCAATTTTTTCACACCCTATACAACCTATCTCACAATATATGTTTCAGAACACAAAGATTGACAAACATAAAATTACTAAATCGCTGATATCTCCTTAAAAAAAGTTATTAGATAAAGTTTCCACGAAAATAAGAACAAAAAATTAACTTACGTCCAACCCAAATTATAGCATTACTTCCTCTCCTTATTATCTGAAAATTATGTAATACTTATTGCTATTGCAGTGCACTACCTACAATGCTATGTCCTATTTTGGGGGGTATTTTGATAATTATTTGAAAGTGGAATTGTCAATAAGCTCACTCTCAGAGCTTTTCAACTTGAGCTTATGAACTTAAATGTTGATAAGCTCATAAGCCCTGAATACTGAGCTTATCGGCTTTTACGAATTCAAATAAGCCCATAAGTTGGGAAACTAAGCTAAACCAAACACCCCTTTTAACGAGCTTTATAAACTTATTTACTTCTTCTTGTTTTGTTTAACCATTGTCTCTAACCTTTTGACCGACTAATCAATTGGATTTGAATTCACCACAACACAAACTCAAACCAGTGGCGAAGCTAGAAAATTTTCAGTGGGGGGTCGGGATCTAAAATTTTTTATTGCTTAATGTATAAAAGAAATTTCACAATTAAAATGGGGGGTCGAAACCGAATATACCGAAATTTTTCTACACGAAAACTATATACCCCCTACATCGCAAAAAAATTTCGGGGGGTCGGGCGCCCCCTCCCGACCTTATATAGTTGCGCCCCTGACTCAAACCAAACCAGGTAAACCACGTAAGCCAACCACCCATTTCACGAGGTTGGCGTGGCCACTTCGTGATGATAGTCACGATAGTCACAAGCATTTTACCACTATGTAACCTATCACATATAAGTTGCTTACATCAAAATGCTTATTTGAGACAAAGTTAAAGTTCTTCTTTACCATCATACTTAACTTCAAACATTTAATAAATAAGTTGTTGAACTTTTCAACAAATTCTTACTTTTTTCGAGCAAACTTAATTACAACAAAAAATTAAAAAATAAATAAAAAAACACACTAATTTTAAAAGTACTTTACTTTTAAGCAAAAAAAATATGCAATCCCAACATCCCCCAACATAAACCACCCACACGAAGTACAAGAAGTTGGGTCAAACACATTTCCAAATCAGATTATTAATGAAAAAATAAATAAATAAATAAATAAATAAATAAATAAATAAATAAAAAAGAAGAGCACTAGACCCATAATTCAAAGGTGTAAGATCAACAGAATTTGTAAAACTATCCTTATTATAAGGGAGGGAATACCTGATTTACTACAGAGACTAACCTTCGATCCCTTCCATTCTTTATCCATCTTTTTCTACACTCTCTCTTTTCTATTAAAATTTCTTGTTAAAAAATGAAATTTATCCTCAAAACAGCATGAAGTGTGAGAATGGGTTTAATGGTTAATGATACATAGACCTAAAAATAGACCTAAAAATGGACCTAAACACATGTGGCATGATCCTGATGGGTTGTAAAATAAGTGGGTCCCTGTCTGCAGCCATCAGGATGATGCCACGTGTTTTTAGGTCCACAATTAGGTCTATTTTTAGGTCCATTATCATTTCTCAAACTTTTAATGTTCTCTTGCTAATTTAAGGTACAATGCCATCCACTTTTATTTTCTTGTCCAAAAACGGAAACTTTTGCAATTATTTCACTTGAACGTTAACAAAAGCTAACAGTTCTTAAGATATTTCGGTACAACGCACTACACATGGGGGGCCTCATGATACCTATCGGTTCTCTTACGCTTCGTAGGTGTGTCGCATAACTTTCACTCATATAACAAACTCATGTAACGACAACTTTTATTTATTTATAGAGTAGATTACACCATTAGTCCTCAAACCGTGTCTGATTTTCGAATTTGGTCATTCATACTCAAAAATCGCACTTTTAGTCCAACCTTTTTCGTTAATTATAGTAAAACAAAAATACTTTTTCGGATATCCTTACTTAGTCTCTCTTAACGAGAAATACCGTTAGTCATTCGTATATGTACAATCTTGTGTATACATTTACATATCACAATAGTACTTTTATTTTTATGTTTATAACAACGCACATATACATTAAATTGTTATATAATGATAATAACATTTATAACTAACGCTTTAGAAAATATATAAAGTCTCTTGGGTATTTTTTAAATTTTTTAAGTTATCAAAAAATATGAAAGATAATACGTTTACTAAAGTCTATAAAATTTATTTAGAAATTTAAGGGTTATTATACAAAGATGTTACTAAAGTTTGCCTGAATTTTGTCCTAAGGTAATATAGTTTCAAAGTTGTCATCCAGGTTACTCAAGTTCACGGGTTTATCAACTGGGTTACTAAAGTTTCAAAGATGTTACACTAGGGTTACTCCCAAGGTGGGCAACCGGTTGATAGCCGGTATCTCAACTTGAAACATATTCTACCTCAAAGAAGTTACTAATGTTTGAGAAAAAGTTCATCTAAGTTACTAAAGTTTCAAAACTGTCATCTAAGTTACTGAAGTCCACATGTTTTTTAGTCCCTTTTGTACGTTTGGTCCCTTTTGTTGCAGAATCTATCCTTTTGGCCAACGGGTGTTAGTAATTATTTTCAAAAATCTTGGTTTATATGTTTTCATCCGCTATTTATCTGTTTTATATGTTTGTTTACGTTTTATATGTTTCTGTACATTTTTGTATGTGATAACGTATCATTATTAGTGGCCCAAGCCCACTAATTACATGCTCGGATCAAGCCCAAACGCTAAATAGTTCGCGAAGTCAGCATTGACTAGAAAAGCATAAGCCCATGCCAAAATAGGCCTGCCAACTCTTCTCAGGTAGTGTAGTACATGCACAAAGGACGCATGACACCGATCTTCCTTGTCTGCTCTCGGATGATCAACACCTGGCTCCCTAGTACCCGTTGATCATCCCCAAAAGGTTTATCTCTAAACCCTACAAGCCTCTCAATTTTATTTTATTTATTTATTTTTTATTTTTTATTTTTTTTTTATTTTTTTTTTACCTTTTTATACTTCTTTGTGTGTTTTTCTACGTTTTTATGTTTTTTTAATATGTTGTACGTTTTCATATGTTTTTATCTGTTTTTATCTGTTTGTACAGGGAACTGAAAGATATTGCACCCGTCTCTTATCACAATAAACCCACTATCCCCCAGATTGATGGCATGAAGATCTTCGTCTATAAGGAATATAATCCATAATTAGACATTAGTGAACAGGAATACAAACCCATTATCCGTTTTAACTATAGTAACTTAAGTGAATATTGCCCCAAACTTTAGTAACTTATGTGAACCTTTTCGCAAACTTTAATAACGTATTTGTCTATTTAACCCATAATACATGAATGCCACGTAGGATTTTCACCGGTAACTCTAGGTTACCCAAAACACAGTAACAAATTTAACCGGTTATATTAAGTTGAGTAACCTGGATGACAACTTTGAAACTATATTACCTTAGGACAAAATTTAGGCGAACTTTAGTAACATCTTTGTACAATAACCCGAAATTTAACGACTAAAGTTTTGTTAATAACCCTCTCCTTATTATTATTATTATTATTATTATTATTATTATTATTATTATTATTATTATTATTATTATTATTATTATTATTATTATTATTA
>LBNU01013644.1:18358-30059 GCA_014162995.1 Artemisia annua
CCATAAGTCTCATGAACACAACGTTAACAAACATGTGAGCCGTGTAATGGCATCAACACAGTATAAGTTGCCCTTGGGTGAGGAGTTTGCCAGTTCTCCTAGTGTATCAAATAATAGTGCATTTGTCTGCCAGGTGTGGGCTAGAACAAATGGGTCTGTCAAGCACCAATAGATCTATTCACAGTTATTCGCGTTCACTCGCAAGTGACTAAGGTTCATGATAGAAGGGACTTTCAAGTTGGCGTGTGTCTTATGCAATAGTTGTGTAGCATAGAATAGTGAAAATAGTTGATCAAATACTTGTGTTCATATAGTGTAGCATGTATCCCACCCACATAGTTTGTAAAACAAGTAAAAAGTGTGGGACTAAAGACTCACCTCAGATGAGTGTGTGTAGGTAGGCAATCAAGTAATATCAAGTGCAACGGGTGAATGGCTCCAATACGCAACCTGGATAATATGAGAAACCTTACTTTCCTTTAGTGGTGTGGTTTGTATTTGTGTAATGCCTTAAGTACAAAAACAATATTATACATAATATTGTCTTGTCTTTATGTGTGATGATGATAAGTCGTGCCAGAATTATAGAGTTGTACACCCTAGCAAGGTGTAGGGTTTTCAGTTCTTGATCTTGGTGAATGTGATATAAGAATGTGATTAGTGAAAGGTGATCTTTTGTTATCTAGTTAGTTCTCAAATATTTACTTCTTGTAATTAATGTTATTAAAATAATCACTTTTACTTAAGTTTGTGAAATTACAAGTTTAGTCCTTATACTTTGTAAAGTTTACATTTTTAACCCAGGTGTTTATAAAAATGACATTTAAGTACCTCAAGTTCATAATTATTTCATTTATAACTTTACTTTGTCAAATTTACAGTTTTGACACTCTTTTTCCAATATTTACACTTTTAGTCCTTGTACTTTCAAAATTGACACTTTTAGTCCTTATGAAATGTATATTTACATTTTTGGTACTTATAATATCAAATTAGTCAATAAATGACAAAAAGATTTCAATGATACTGTTTTAACACCAAGTTTACAGAATTTACAGTTTTGGTCCTTGTAGTTTATAAAGTTTGCAAAACTAGTTTTTTATATGTAAAATGTTCATTTTAGGTCCTTGTAGTCTCAAACTTATACAAATGACTCAAAATAACTTATATTTACTGGTTGTAACCTTAATTTGCAAAAATTACAGTTTATACCCTTAGTTTGCATAGTTGGCAGTTTTAGTCCCTTAACTTAATATCTTTTGCATTTTTAGTCCAAAATAACATTTTAGCTTATAACTTCATTCCAAATGATTTCTCAAGTTAGAAAATTCATGGTGAGCTTATCAGTAGCTTATTAGAGCTTAAAGTGTATTATTTAGCTTATTATAGTGTTATTGGGCCTGTGTGAACTTTTAAGGCCCATTGGGTCTTCTGTGGGTCCAGTGGGCTTCCAACTGGTCCTAGTGGTTCTTGGGCTTGTATTGGGCCTTGCCAAAACAAGTGGGGGTGGTCTTGGGCCGTGGAACAGGCCACAACAGTTGGGGTTGTGTTGGGCTTTTAAGTACACTAAGGGTGTTGTGGTGTTTCTGTGAACGAGCGAAGGTAGTGATGAGTGTGTAAATACTCATCATTTGTATCGTATTTTAACTGCCAAAACACGTGAAAACACACGGAAATACATCAAAATACTGAAAATATCCCAAAGATCGTGTTTTATATGTTTTAAATGCAAAATGATTAAAAACAAATGAAAATCGTACAAAGTTTGCATAATTGGCAGTTTCAGTCCCCCAACTTTCAAAACTTGACAAAAATAGTCCCTGAGCATTTATTTTGAAAAGAAAAGTCAAACCAAATTCTTAAAAGTCAAAATTTATCAAAAATGATCTTTGGGTGAAAAGCTTTCAAAAAATTACAACTTTAGTCCCTGAAGTTTCACATTTGGCAAGATTGGTCCCTGAACTTTCAGATAATGACAGAAATGGTCCCTGGAGAGAAGTTATTGAAGAAAAGCCAACAAAAGTCCTCCAGCAATCCTAAAATCACAAGTTTGATCCTTGGATTACATTTTCAGAAATTTACAACTTCAGTCCCTCAAGTTTGTAAGTTTGGCAATAATGGTCCCCGGAAATTTTAATTTGAAGAATAATGATAAAAAGGACCATGGGAATGAAAGATTGACAAGAATGATCCTTGGTGATACTTTGGAAAAATGGCAGATTGGGTCCCTAAGATTTCAGCAATTTACACTTTTGGTCCTTGTGTCAAAATACATACTACAACCAAACGGACCATTTAATTATCCTAAATACCCAACCCACTAAACCTTAATACTATCCAAACCTAACAAACCCACTACCCTACACTAATCCTAAACCCACCAGCCCATCACCATACTTCCAGCCCAATTAAACCCACCCCACGTTTATAACTCTCAAAGTCAAAAAGTCATACCCTGTGTCTTCTCCCCCACTCCCTCCTTTACCTGGATAAACAACCATCTCCCAACACGTACCCTGCAACACTCCAACCTTCCATCAAAAGCACCCCATTCCAACTCCCAATCCCACTAAACATCCCAGAATCCCTACCTAACCCCAAATTGCCAAGCTGGCAATCCAAACTCCACAACCAAACTTTCCCGCCAAAAACAGAATCAAGGACTGAGATTATTTTTGCTTTAATCTAATGGTGGGAATTGATCACAAGAAGCACAGAAGAGTATCCAAGGCTATTTTATCTCACCAAAGTAGCACAAGGAGGAGAGAAGAACCCTAATTAGTTTTAGTATAAATAGAGTAGCTATGTAAGCCTTCAAGGGCATCCCTTTCTTTATCTTTTCTGTAATCTAGACTAAATTTCAGTTGTATTTTCAAGTTTTCAAGTTAATTCAAAGTGTTATTTAAGTTTCAAGAAATTCGTATTTTACTTAAGATTTCAAATTCCTTATTTATTGTTTCAATTACATCTTAGTTAATCTTAGAATGTTAGTGTTAAAGTAATTTGAACCAAAAGAAGGTGAAAACTCAGCAATGAAAAGAAAAAGAAAGAATAAAAAGAAAAATCCAAAAATATAAAAAATTGAAGAAGAAGGAAGTAGCAGTAGCAGCAATGGATGTGAAGAATGGTTTAGAGTCCCATGGGGGGCATTAGGTTGTGGTCTTGGTACTGGTCCTTAGTTATCTTCTAGCTTGGATGTCAAGTAAGCTTGTGGACCATATTTTATCTATAATTCTTGTTAATTGATTATTGTTGTTAGTTGTTGTTTATTCCTGCTCATTTAGATTTATTATAGTTTAGTGTAAGATAATTAGTAAGGTGTGTGTGTTGATTTGGCCCTTTGCTTTGAAAACTTGTCTAAGTCAGTAGGATTAGGAGTGTTTGGAATTGCTGATCTTCCTGTGTTGTTGTTGTTATTATTAGCTAAATACCATCTAGGCAGTACTCTTAGGCTAATATTAGAACATTTAAATCATTACATTTGTTATTTTTAAGTTCAAAAGTCAAATTCTCTTCTAAATTGTTGTAGCAGTTGACTGTTGGTGATTCAAAGTGCCAAATCTTGAAGTTGAGTTTAAAACTAGTTCAGCTTGTTGGATTTAGTCTTAATTAGGTTTAATAAACATAAATCAATCAATTGTTATTAGTCTAATCTCATATAAGTCAAAGTTTTAAAAACTATCTCAAAAGTTAAATATTGCATACTCAGATTTTGGAAGAAATTCAAATCACTCTCTAGGGTTTAATAATGAATGGAAATCAAAAGGGATTGTTGATTTGAGAACTTAGCCAGCTTGTGCAACTATTTCAAAACGAAAATTTGGATTTGAGAGAGATTTGGATATAGAAAAGTGGATTGGAAGTTGGGTGTCTGACTGAGAATCTCCCCTGCACCCAGTTTTTGAGAAAATAGAATTGAGCATAAGTTGCTCAATCCTTGTTGTAATCTCTTGATTCTTGTTGCTTTAGAAAGCCCCCTAGGTGTAATTTTTATGTTTGCTTTTAGTTTAGCTCAAACTGCTTATTTATAGTGCTTAATTTAGCCTTCTTTTAGCTTAATTTAGACTCCAGGCTGTTTGGTTCAGTATGTACTGAGCTTGTGTGATTGATTTCAAAGTTGTTGTTGTTCTTTGTTGTTGTTTCTTAAGTACTTAGGCTTGGAGCTTATTTGCTTGTTGTGATTATTGTTTGTTGTTGTTGCCATCCCACTTGTGTAAGCTTATTCAGTTTATTTTGAGCTTGTGGATCATTTTCTTGTTTGGCTGCTTGCTCTTGTTGTTCTTATTCTTGTTATTGTTATTATTCTTGTTGAATTTCTCTTGTTGCTGTTCAATCCTTATTGTTTTTGGTTGCTGCTTTGTTCAAGCATTAAGCTTGCTTATGCTTATTTGATTTGGTGGGCAGATTTGGCAGTTACAAAAGAAAAGGAAACAAAGTTTGAAAATAAAATCCAATTTGAATATTGCAACTAATTAGAAAGCTTGAATCTGTTTTGAAATTGGATTTGAAATGAAATTTTGGTTGAATCTTTGTTAGTATAATCTGTTTTGAAAGGGTGTGGTAATTTGTGTTTGTGAGAGAAAACAAAATAAATAAATAAATAATAAAATTTTGCAAAAAGGTCTGGGTGGGATTCGAACCCCAGACCTCTTGGTACCAAAGCCTCAACATAACACACAAACACCAACTGCGCCCTAGGGACTTCTCAGTTCCTTTCTCCCTTTTTTTTTATTTAACCCCAGTTTTTCCCTTTTAGCTTATTTAGCCTTTTTGCTTATTTACAGCTTATCTTTACACTAAACCTAGACTTTTTATATTTTTTAAAAATTAGTTATAACTTGTAGTATTTATCAAAATAGTTTCAGATTTTTAGGCTTTGTAGTTTAATTATTAGGATTTAATTTAGTTTAATTAGTATTTAATTCATAATAAATAGAATTTTTATTAACTTTTTAATTTTCTTTTTTTCCAAAATTTTCTTTTGTCATTTAGTGCGTAAGAAAATTGTTTGTATGCCCGTAGGACTTGCATAGCTTAAATTTCACGTTTTTACTTGCACGTTGACGTCACGTTACTTGTTTAAATTGTGTTTTAGGATTCCCGATACCTATTTTTGATTCCCGTAGTATTTTAGGATTTCCTTAGTTTGCCAATTGCCTTTTGTTCCCTTTAGGTTATTTTATTTTCACCCTCGTTCGTTAATTTTCCAATTTCGTTAATTAAACGTATCATAAAACCAAACAATCTTTCCAACCAAACATACAAGTCTTTAATCTCGATCTTTCACGAAACTTTCCATTCACACCTCGTTGGGGTACGACTCGGGAAATCACTTCCCGGTCTCACAAATATCACATTGCACGAGTTTACGAGGTAATCTTTTTCCTAAAAGGTTTACTTGTATTTCTCCACGTCTTGTTGTCACTCACGATAACTTTGACTCCACTTTGTTGATATTTTTGTGTACTTGTTGTTTTTCACACTACAACACAACGAATCAGTAGCCACAAAATGAGCTTGTGAATTAGCTTAAACAAGCTTGGGAGAGTATGAGCTTATGGTAGCTCGTTTGTTTAGGTTCCAAAATAACAGCTTGTGCAAAAATATGGCTATGTATTCGTATAAATATGGATTAATGAGGCCAAAGCAAAGTGAGAAAATCCTTTGAGAACACTTAGAATATTTTTAGGCAGTTTTCATATTAAGTCCAAGTGACTTGTGAACGTGTGATTTTTAGTATCTTAGGATTAGGTTGAGCTTGTAATGAGTTCGTGGTTTCATTCTTAGGTGTGTAGAGATGTGAGTGAGTGATCTTGTAAGGCACAAAGCTAACGAGACATGGGAGAAATCAAGTGAAAAGCTGGTGTGCTATTCGAATAGAAAACAATATGAAAATGAGTTGAAAACAAGCTAAGGGTTGAGAGTTTGCTTACTACACCTTCAAAGGTGGGATGTTACAAGGTTTGTGGAAGCTTGTTGAGGACTTGGGAGCTTGTGTGGGCTTGTGGAAGGCTTGTTCTTCTTCTCTTCTTCTCGATACAAAAGCAGTGAACAAGTGAGTTTGTATGTGAGTTTTTACGTTGGTTTTCTTTGCATGGGAAGTATACAATGGAGATAATGACAACTTGAGAAGAAAAAGAGAATATTGGCAGGTGATAACGAGTAGGAGAGTAGGGGGAGGGAAGTAGGGTGCTTAATTGGACACAAGTTGTTATCCCAAGTGTTACTTGGAGTCGGTTTTAGGGGTGACGAGGCTAAGGGTTCTAGAACCTTGATTTTATTTCGAGTCTTTGTGTAACGAGGTAAGCAAAGGGTGTGATGAGGTCTTGAGGTCTTTGTGAAGTCAAAGGATCAAGTGTGAATGAGTTTGAGGGTGTGTTTAGGTCGGAGAATTATCAAAGGGTCCGTTTGGCTTAGTAACGTGACCAAATGGTTACTTTGTGATCGAGTTGAAGTCTAGAAGTGTTGAGATGAGTTATAGATTAGGTTTTAGTGTCTTGTGAGTCCTTGAGAGAATTTGTAGGAGTCGTGGTTCACTTAAGTGCCCAAATGAATACAACGTGACCAAAACAATAATATATATGGTCGATTTATTGGTTGTGAGTTCTTGGGACCTTAGAAACGTGTTTAGTATATATAGAAACTCTTAAAATGAGTAATGATGGATTTCTAATTGCCTCGGAAGGTTTCAAATGGTCTTGTTGATAAGGCGAAAAGTGTACCGCTTTTCGGGGGTCATTTAAGCCCTAAATCGTATTTATTTGATCAAATATCGCCCAAAATCGTTCCTTTTGGCATTTTAGGTACTTTGGAGAGAAATTCTGGAAAAGGAAGCATTTTGGACATTTTTTGAGCATTAAAGTGAAGAATTCGACAAAGTGCTAAATTCTGCTGGAATAGTACTCTAGACGGCGTCAAGCTTGGAGCTGACGACGTCAAGCCTTGATAGGCCAGAATGGATTTTGGGAGTTTAAAGGGGGACGGCGTCAAGAAGGCCATCAAGAAACCCTAACCACGGAGAGGTGACGGCGTCAAGGCTATAATGTGACGCCATCAGATCTGTTTTTCTATATATATTCGCATAATTTTTAGTCATTAGTGTGGAACTTTTAAGGGAGAAACCCTAGACGATTTTTAGCAGCTTTTTCAATTTTTTTAACCTTGGGATCTTCCATGTTACATTGAAGATAAGTAATCAATTAATCATTCAATATGTCTATGTGTTGTTTGATTCTATCTTGTTCTTGTCTTTTATTTAACATGCTAGGCTAGGTTTTCTTTGTGTTTGCTTAGATCTAATGAAACCTAACTATTGATTATTGATTGAATGATGTGTTATTAATTGTATTGGATGGGTGATTATCGATGTTAGGCTTAAGAAAACTGGCAGACTTCCGGTTGGTAACATGGTTGAACGTCTTAAGAAACATGAACCAAGGTGTACTAAGGTTATTTGATTGTATTTAATGCATGAGCGAATTCTAGTGATCCCATGTTAGGAGCTTCTTAGCAGGCTCGACATAGGAGCGAAGTAGGAGTTCATAGAGGTAGGGGAAGTCCGTACACACCCCTACGAATGGTATTAAGGAATACAATCCGTCATCCATGCAATTAATACACACTAAACAATTGGTAAAAGATAGTTAGGGAGTAAGGAAATCTAAGTAAGCACACTTCTCTCCATATTAGTTTTCACAAAACATTTACTTTCTTGTTATTTTATTTTATTTTATTTGCATTAGTAGTTATTTGGGTTAGTTGACTAACAACTAATTCCGCCCACTCTTTCAAATCTGAGATTTTTACTTGCTTTCCTAAAAATATAAAAATACAAAAAGAATCTTCCCTCACCCCTAGACCTATTAGAGTAGCTTTTCAATCCTAACGACACTATTCCCGTAGAGAACGCTCAATCCCCCGATACTTGCCACTACACTATACTACATCGGTCAGGTACACTGCCTGGTGGGGATTGCAAGCTTCTCAAGATCCCTTGAGAAGTAAAACCCTAGTGCATGGTCGCAATCCCGCGCATCAAAGTTTTTGGCACCGCTGCCGGGGAATAGTTATTGTTTAGGTTGAATTTTTATTTTATTAGGTCTACTCGCTAGATTCCTTTCTAGTGAGATTTTTATTTTATTTTTCTAGGTTTTCTTTAGTCTATCTTATTTCTTCGTGTTTTTGTTCGTAACCTTTACCATCCGACATCATGGAAGGTGGTAATATCCTTGATCCCAACAACCCACCACCACAACAGCCACCCAACAAAACCAACCTCCTAGAGCCCGTACTTTATGAGAGTATTCCCGACCTAGCCACCAAGGCTATCGAAACACCATTGAGCTCACCCAAGGAGCCAATGTGTCTCCCTTGCGATCCGAAACCATCCGGTTGGTGCAAAGCGGATGTGCATTCCATGGACTTCGTTCCGAAGATCCAAATCAACACCTCAAGGACTTCCTTAAGATCGTAGATTCCATAGACCTTGATGTTGACACTCGAGAGACGACCCGACTGCGTCTCTTCCAATTCTCTCTGCGAGACCATGCTAGTCAGTGGCTAGAGCGTCTACCCGCAGGATCCATCACCTCTTGGGATGATCTCACAACTCGCTTCTTAGCTCAATTTTTCCCACCGGGAAGGACTGCAAAGCTAAGGAATGACATCTTGGCTTTCCAACAACGCCAAGGCGAAACCCTCTACGAGGCATGGACTCGATTCAAGGACTTACTCCAAAAAGTCCCTCATCATGGCATAGACCTTTGGCTCCAAGTCCAAATATTCTATGACCATATCAATCTCCCCACAAGGCAAACCATTGACCAAGCGGCCAGTGGTAAGCTACGTGATCTAAGTGCTGAACAATCATGGGATCTCCTAGAAGATCTTGCTCTTTATGACAACGAAAGTTGGAATGATCCCCGTGATTTGAATAAAACTGTTAAGGCAATATCTTTGCCTTCGAACAATTCAAGCACTTCCAACCGTAGGATCATAGAACTTGAAGACCAAGTCAAGTTTCTTATGAAATCCTACGAGGCTCCTAAACCTTCAAGCCAAGTGAACAAAATCACTTCTTTGTGCGAATTATGTAGTGGTCCCCACGGCACTCAAAACTGCATGAAACTCTCCAAAGAAGCCTTCAAGGAATTCGCCTATTCGCGTATCAACAAGGCGAGGGAGGAATGACCCATTGTTGACCAGGAACCTAAGAAACTGAACGAGTATTGTGAGGCATGGAAGGATAAACCGAATTTCAGTTGGAACCAAACTCGTAGCGTATCATTTAATAACTCTCCTCCGCTTACATGGTCTGAGCACCATCCATCCTTGAGTATGCCCGAGCAGGATCCTGAGGAAATCCTGCGGAAATTCATCCTATCTCAAGAAATAAGGCTCGCGAAACTCGAGACTCAATTCAGACAACAGCAAGCCGACATGACTAACAAGGTTGGTAACCTAGTTGACATGATAAATGGTCACCTGTTAGGAACACGTTTCACGTATTACGAAGTGTCGGTCATTAGTTTGTAATAGGTTGTTACTTTAATATCATTATGTCTAGTATTTAATCATTTGGTTATGAAAGTTTGTGATGTTATTTCATGACATGGGAAAGTCCAAGGGGTGAAAAGGAAAAATAGTAAGAAGGATCTATTGACTCTTGGACTCCCCTATATAATCTAATGTAAGCCCTCATTAGAGGTTGTTGGTTCTCTAATGAAATATCAATTTCCATTACATCATATTTGAGTTCCTTCCACACTCTTCTTCTCTATTCTAGTTTCTTATTCATTATTGAATCTATGGTTGTTTATGCATAAGATGGTGACCTAACAAGTGGTATCATTCGCCTAGGGATTTTAGAGGTTTTTTTTTAGATTAGTTTGGGTCGTTTTCATCTCGTTTGGGTTCGTGTTTAGGCTCGTTAGGAGTAGTTTTTGTACTCGTTGGGTTCAAATTTTAGTGTAGTCAAGGTTTATATTACATTAGTCTTGGTTTTGGTACTCATTTAGCAAGAAAAAAAATTCATCAGAACGTGTTTTGGGGTTTTGCAAGTAAGAAAATTTTAGGGTTTATCGAATATCAGTTTTTTTCGTGGTTTCTGCAAGTATCAAATTTTTTTCTTGCGAGTATCATTTGGTCTCTTGCGAGTATCGTTTCCTTTTGGCGAGTAAGCCTTCAAAATTCCTTATCGTTTTGTGAGTAAGGATATTGTATTGCGAGTATCAAATACTTGCGAGTATCAACCTCTTGCGAGTATCAAAGCTCCAAATCTTTGCGAGTATCAGAATTTTCTTTGCGAGTAAGGAAAACAGTTCTCTGCGAGTATTTTACTTCTTCTAGCGAGTAAGGCTCCTTTTAGCGAGTAAGGACTCTTCCAGCGAGTATGCTATTTTAGCGAGTAAGGGAGATAATTGTTTTAGCGGAGTATGCTATTTTAGCGAGTATGCTGTTTTAGCGAGTAAGAAGAATATATGCGAGTAAGGCTCCTCAGTTAGCGAGTAATCTTGTCTTGCGAGTAAGGGACAGAACTTGTTTTCGTCGATTTTCGCCAACATATCTAATCTTCAACAACAACCTTATTTATCCTTCGAAGATCCATCTCTTCTGTACTATCTCATCTTTCTCTATATTCCTTTCTTATTTCAAAAAAAAAAAAAAAAAAAAAAAAAGAAAAAAAATTGGCGGGGAAAAATTTAGGATAAATTCAATGTTTTATAGAACTAAACGTTCAATTTACGTAAAATTCAAGTTGTGTGCGTATAACGGTAAAAATTTTGGGGCCCAAAATTTTCGAATTTTTTAGGCCAAATTCAAATTTTTTCGGAGTAATAAATTTGGCATCAAGAATTTTTCAAAACTCAAATTTTTTCTGCTAACCTTAAAATTGCATTTCTAAGTGATTTTCAAATTTTGGGAGGGAAAATTTTCACATTCATTTTTGGAGGGAAATTACGAAATGACTATCTCGACCTTGCGTGTGACATTTTGGTTTGATTCTTCCGATTCCATCGTAACAATCAAGGGGGAGAGAAATGTTATCAATAATGTCTCAACCACCTTCTTCTAACTACCTTCCTCACCAATATTCTCATCAACAACCATTTCTACATCAAAGTCACAGCTCCAACATTCGTGATACTCTAGTCTACGGCACTGAATCTAGGCCTCCAATGTTGCTACCAGGAACATACACTGATTGGAAACAAAGATTTTTACAATGGCTCAATGATCGTCCTCACGCAGATCTTATGCTTAAGTCAATTCAAGATGGTCCATATGAAATGAAATTCATCTCGGACACACCAGGGATTATAAGATTACAAACGAAGGAAGATTTGAGTGCTTCAGACCTTGCTCAGTATGATGCTGACCTACAGGTTGGATGGTTTATTTCCATGGGACTTCCCAATTCTATCTACATGCACTTCGACTATGATACCAGTGCTCATGATTCATTCAGTTACTCCCCTGCTGCTGGTGTTTTCTTCTTCCATCATCCAAATGAGCCTGAACCTATCTTCATTCCACAGTACCATCGAGGTTCACTCTATGGTCATATGCAATCTCTTCTGCAAAATTTAGTGAAACTTGGACAAGTATCCACTGTGAAAGGCAAAGGCGTTATGGCTTCAACTTCTGAATGCTTAAACACTATGGAAGATACTGATGATGAAGAAGAGCTTATCGAACCAAT